>WSLN01000103.1:12896-31274 GCA_019677355.1 Ceratobasidium sp. 370
CTGGTTGGTGTGGCTAGTTGGTAGATTTGTGACTGACTCTCACGTGGTCTTGGCGCTACGTCATATTTGCGGATGACGCTGGGCGTCTAATTCTCCGCGTCCTCTGCCGTCCTGCACAGTCCTGGCAAAAGCGCAGCGCTAATGCCAAACCGCTCATTGTTTTGTTGATTTAATGGTGTTCCTCGGTCTCTGTGCAACTGGATTATGAGATAGTGGCTGACCAACCGATGTTGGTGCCCCTGTGTCTCGAATACCCCTATCAGAGTAGGATTTCGTCTTGACCCCCAACTCCTACCTCGACGCCTCCTCAAAAGAAAAGTGTGCGTCTATGAATGTTTATTACTACATGATTGTGGATACTTACTTCTACCCTCTTCAGTTTCAGTTTATAACTCATGCAAGACGCTATGCTGCCTCAGCGTTTTTACGACCTTCAACTTTTGGAAACCCACCCCAGGCTTGGAAACCAGAGGCTCCCACAAATTAGGATCGATTACCGGCATTTGGAAGGCGCGCTCACTATCAGCCTCGTCACTCGCGACGCCCACGGAATGTTTGTCCCAGTGCCAAGCAAAGCCGGCCCCCTACCCTTTGACGTCATTGTCTTCAACAGTCCAACGGGAATCATTCCACCACATATCTCGCAGGATGCAAGTGTTGGAACGTGTTTTCTCGAAGTGGTTGTGGGCTTGCTTTCCCCGGTTGGGATTTGGATTCGCGAGGACATGCAAGGCTTGAAGTTCAACCGTAATCTGCCGGCTCCTCCAGGTTGGAACATCAGCGACAGACATGTCCTAATCCTCAAGCCGCAACAAAAATGCCTCGATATTGCCAGCGAGACCATTAATGGGGAAAACAGTTCTTAGCCGTGAGTACGAGCTCCTGGTTATATGAAAAGGTATTGACTTGTTGTCGACAACAGTGTTGTTTTTGTAGAATGGCCGGGGTTGTTATAGCGCATCGTAGCCTTTATTTGTTTTATTATTGATACGTGTCCAACCTGAATTCACGGGCCACCGCCCAAACCCGAACGCAGACGCAGGGCTAAGCGGGCGCATAAAAGTCAATGTGGCGCCACAGAGTGACAAGGACTTCTGGTATTGCGGAAACAGGATGAATCGGACAACACCATAATGCCATAAAGATATCCAAGCTGGTGGACGTGAATTTCGGCGCCAAGCACCTCAGGCTTGCGCCCGCCGTAGCCTACGTAAGAGTGCCTTGTCTCCTACTCCCCAGAAAACATACGGCAAGCAAGAAATGTGCACAATTAGTCGCGTAGTGGGAGGTTGTATTCCTCATGCATGTTTGACAGAGTCGTTTGCTTGATTGATGCGAGCTAGAAAGAGGATCGTTTAGTGGAGCAGCGGCGTAATGTATGCGCACAAAAATTCACCCTCCCAAGTATCACCTAAAATGTCCATCGAGTTGATCAAAATCCACACCAATAAGCCGTAAGATTATCCCAACCAACCTGTGCTGCGTCCTTGGATTCGTTGTACCTGTGAAGTAACTTGATGTGGCGTGTTTCAATCTCACGCGGGTCTTCGTCGCTTATTTAAATACTGGACTTGAGCCAAATTTCGTGTAGGATAGGGCAAAACCTACCCTAGAAGCTTTTGGAGCATGTCTATTTCCCTCTGTAGCACCTCCACTTCTTGCGAGATGGCGTCCTATCATCGTATGTTAGCGTGGTGGAATAATCTTCCATGCACGTTCTCAGACCTTTTTGTTCTGGGTACTGTGCATATCTAACTTGGATGGATTGGAAGCAGACAGGTGGCGAAGGGGCGTGTCGTGGCGGTTTTTGTGTGGGCGTTGCTTACCTACGCGTTTCAAGTGTTAATCACGTGACTGATTTTTCGGGCTGCCTTTTGAACTCTCCCACCTCGGTATTTTCGTGGCATTCTAGTGACGGTCTACATTTATGTAACACTAACCGGGATATTAATTCGTCACTCTAAAAGAAAAGTCCCAAATCCATATTGCGGAATACGGCTTCTGTTTCCATCTGGTCTTTGCTCCGATTCTCGCTGTTTGCTCTTCTTCGGCTATAACTCTGCATCGAGGGACATGGGGGATGGAATCTCTTATTACTCATTACGACATATGTTTTTGTCGGCTAATACTATACCCATATTCGTGGCAATTGCCTGCTGGGGAGCATTCCTCGTTCAACCGGAGACACCCTAGCTTCGGACTGACAGCCAGCTACCGAGTGGACGTCGAACAGGGGTTCTTGGTCCTTATAGAAATGTCATCCGCCTCTGGAAGACCTGCACTGGATCATTATCCCCTGAAGACTTGCTAGCTGCTTAAACGTTGTAGCTGCAGCGTGTATAAAAAGCCGAGGAGCAGAAGGCCAAGCGAATAACCAGGGAAACCCTTCCGACCTACCATGAAATTGCCTCGAGCGGTTGGTGCGCTGTCCAGTATAGCTGCTGCGGCTGCTGCAGGGGTAAATAATGGGCTCTCTCGGACGCCAGCGATGGGTTTCAATGGCTACAACGCATTTGGGTGAGCTACTATGTTGGTTTTTAGTTTGTTTTGACCATCTGACGCTGTATCTTATAGGTGTGTCGGAACCGAGTCGGACTACAAGGGTGTTGGTAACTTGCTCGTTAGTCTTGGTCTCAAAGCGGCAGGTTATCAGTATCTAAATCTGTAAGCTATTTGCCAGCTTTCAAAAATGTTCACGCACATATGGGCTGTTCTAGTGACTGCGGTTGGCAAGGGACCGCTCGAGACGCGTCAGGCAACTTCCAGTGGAACACCGCTCAATTCCCGAGTGGTATACCATCGCTAGTTTCTTACATTCACGGTCTGGGCCTTAAATTCGGGCTTTATGGCGACTCGGGGTGAGTGGTTGTCCAGTTTCGAGTGAAAGGGATCTAATGCTGGATTCAGATACTACTCCTGTGATGCAACTGGAGGGAACACTAAATGGCTTGCCTCGAAAAGTGAGTATTTGATAAATGGCCGCGAGGGAACCTTCCAACCGGATATCAGATCACGAACAGCAAGATGCCAAGCTGTTCGCATCTTGGGGAATCGATTACTTGAAATATGACAATTGCTTTGTCGTCAGCCCGACAGACTTTGTCAATTATGCTGTGAGTCCAGCGTCGTCTGGCTGGCTCAAACATGTCTCACAATACCTGCGCAGCCGCCTATCCAACTACAAGTATGGCCATCAATTATTCCAACGGTTGCCTTTGCTCATTGACCAAACAGCCAGTGTATGCCCTCATGCGTGACGCACTCAACGCGACCGGTCGCCCCATCTTATATTCAGTGGTAAGACGTTTGATTCTCTCTACGATCCGCGCCACTAATTCTCCACAGTGCGAATGGGGGCTCCAAGACCCTGCGCGTTGGCCAGCTACTGGAAACTCGTGGAGGATGTCGTACGTAAAGTATTTTATTCACGTTCTCAGTACTTTGAGCCTCGCCACGCTAGAAACGATATCGCTGATTCCTGGGCTGACGTCGTTCGTATCATCAATGAAGTCGTTCCGATCACTGGTTTTGCTGGACCGGGTGGCTGGAATGATATGGACATTTTGGAAGTCGGAAACCCCGGAATGACCCTTGCAGAGCAGCAGACTCATTTCGCATTTTGGGCGGCAGCCAAGTGAGTGGAGTTAATACGTGAAGATTAACCTTGTAGCTGATGCGGCATTTGCAGGTCTCCATTGCTGATTGGAACCAAGCTTACAAGCATCTCAAACGACGCGCTTACCATTCTCAAAAATCCTCGTCTGATCGCCGTCAACGTAAGTTCGCTACATCAATCTTAAGAGAGAATGGTGCTTATATATAACTTTCAACTAGCAAGATTCTTTGGGTAAATCTATAAGTCTCCAGAGACGCTATGCTACCGATAAGGACGTGTGGTCTGGACCGCTCGCCGATGGCTCCACCGTTGTCAGTGAGTATCGTAGCACCTACCATTCCGAAGCGAGTAACCGAAAACTCCCTCAGTTGTGATCAACTGGCAGAATTCGGCTCGCACCATGACGTTTGACCTTGCTGATGTTGGTGCCAGCTCCGCGAGCGTCGTTGACCTCTGGTCGGGTTCTAGCTTGGGGACCATCACGACCTCGTAAGTCGTTTTCTGGCGCGGGCAATAAACAAACTCATGTTTTCCCCAATAGGTACTCCGCAAGTGTCGCTGCCCACGGCTGCTTCGCTCTCAAACTAAGCTCTGTCAAAACCATCGCTGCCCCCACTTTTACCTACTATGCCGCCTCCGCCTCCACCCTCGCAGGCGGTGCAACTACCCATACAGTCAATTCTACTGTCACCGTTGTTGGGTACATCGGCAACGGTGCGACGCTTACTTTTAACGGCGTCGATGGCGGAAGCTCGGGTGGTACCAAACTCGTGTCATTTGATTACATTCATGCAGACTGGACCATGAGCAATACTGCTTGCGCAAACTGCCGGAATGCGTATGTGAGCGTGAACGGTGGTTCAGCGGTGCAGGTGCAGTTCCCGATCTCTGGAATGGTGAGTTTGCTGCTGTATTAGATACGAGTTGTCCTGATAATCGCGTGATTTCAGACCTGGGATATCTTGTATTCTGGATTCAAGGTTTCGCTCGCTGGGTTCAAGGCTGGCGCGACTAATACGATTACCATCTCGAATCCCAGTGCGTGGGCGCCCGACTTTTACCGTATCGGTGTGGCCAAGTAATTGTCCACGCAAGCTTTCCGTTACAACTGTTGATGTATGCTCGGAAGTTACTCTTGTAATTCAACATTTTACATGACTTTGAATTCTATCAGTTCAATTGGAGACAACAGATCCAGAAAAGTACATCGAGTGCACCAAATACACTTGACAGGAACTTCTAGGCGATGAGCTTAGTGAATGAGTGCCGGGATATTTAGCTAGTTTCCGAGATTTTGTTCACGACCTTCCCACTCCGAACCCGCCCTTGTTCTGAACCTCGATTATATGCGCCCTATCCATAAATGATCCACCGAGATCTATTCATTCAATCCACAAAGCACCAATTAAGCGAAGAAAACAAAGATAAAGCAACGACAAAGCGCACGCCACACCCAGAGTTCTACTTGGCCTTTTGGTCCGCAATGCTCTGCAACTTGTCCAACGTCCGTTTGAGCATGATCACCGCCCCAGCCGAGAGTACCGGTACTGCCGGGTCATCTTCTCGTAGGACTTCTCGGGGTGCTTCATACTCGCCGGCCTCGCTCCGCGCAATGAGCGCTCGCGCGTCGGAGATCACCTTGGCCAGTCGACCTTGCTGGATGTAGTACCAGTGTACTTCAGCCGCCAGCCCGCCGATCTCGATCTCCAGCGCACGGCGAACGAAACCCCGGGAAAGGACATAGGCTTTCTCGCTATAGAGTCGGCTGCACAATATATACGTTAGTTGGTGCGGGGTGGAAAACGAATTAGACTCGCCTGTTTACTATACCCTCTTCTGTCCCCCTCAATTTGTCGTACGCAGGCTCGCAAAACCACCTAGATATGTATAAGCCCAGCGACCACGTCAAGTATGTTCAAACTCACGGCTCCTTTACCAGAACTAGACCTTGGATCGACACGAGGGCTTGCAACAATGACGATCTTGCCGCACTCCACGACTCGTTCCTGGATGGCCGATCAGATCTGCTTCCGCCACCAAACAATGGTTTCATGCTTACTTGTCTCCTGACCAAGTTCCCAAAATGCTCAAACAAACCTTGCCCTCTTCGTACAAGTTCCTTGGCCGAAAAAGTCAATATGAGGAGCTATTCCTTTGTCGTTCATACTCACGGATTAACTGCGAAAGGTGTCCCAGCCCTCAGTTCCACCATCCAAGGCCACAATAAAGATTTCGAGCACTCACCTCGTCCGTTGCCGTTGGTCCAACTCAAAAAATGCGCCTGCGGCGGTGTCTGTGGAAACGAACTATCCAAAAACCAATCGATCACAAACGGCGCATCTTCATATGGTGTGTTTTGAGGACCGATGATCAGGCAGCGTAGCAAGTCCGACCGGTCCTCGTATGCCCGTACGAGAATAGTGTCTGCCAGTCCAAAATAGGTTATATGCACGCCATCAAAACAAGGGAATCATACGGACTGGGTAAACTGCTCGCTAGCACCTTGTACTCCTTCGCTAACCTCGTTAGGAATGATTTGGGTGGCTGAGCTGAACTCGACTTGGTCGCATAGTACGCGTGGTCGAGCGGTGCGCTTGGCAGGATCTCGAACCGGTGCCACGGCGAGTTGTCCTCGTCCAGCTGATCCAATATCGATCCTCCATTCGCAATCGCATTTGTGTTGGTGCTCGGCCCTGCGCCAATCGTAGACGCAGCCACCGCAGCCACCGCAGATGGGATATCGACCAACGCAGAAGCAGGAACGGCAGTAGGGGCTGGGGTCGTGGGCGGCAGTGTCGGACTCGCTGGTATGGGACCCCCGGGCATAGTCATCGGTTTGTCCCTTTCTGCATCGCCGCCTTCTGCGTCCGCCCAATCCTCTTCTGCAGACTCCATGTCTTCGTCGGGTTCGCTGCCTTCTGTCTCCCACCCGTCGGCCTCCTCCTCGCCCTCGGGAGGCAAACCGTCCGTGTAGAGCACCTCTTCCATCACATGCTCCGATTCGTACTCGCTGCCTCCAGACGACATGCCTTCATCGTCCTCGGGCCAGAGACCGAGTTCGTCCATCCCTTCATTGTTGAGCAAAGTCACCCTCTCGAGCGGAACTTGAACCGATTTCCCGTGAGGAAGCACAACCTCGATCAACCCCGACGTCGTCAACTGCACCCGACATCAATACAACCCCTTTCCAAACCTAACAAACCCACTCACGTTTATAACTTCTCCAAACCAATTCACATCCCCGCCCCTAAACTCACCCGCCTTGACCACCCGATTTTCCCGACCGATCTCCTCCTGCACACTCCTCGCAGCGCTCTCCTCGGCCAACCTCATCCCCAACTGCGCCATCTCTCCGCGCCAACCGGCCTCGGCCAGCGACACGTCGTACGACACTTTGGCGCCTGCGTGCGTATGAAAATGGGGCTCGCGTGGCGAATGCGAGTGCTGTTGGTCGTCGTCGGGGTGCGGCGGCTGCATCGGCGGAGGTTCGCGCACCCAGTCTTCGAGCTCGCCGATGCGCGGGACGGCCGGGAGTTGCGCACCGTTGGTCGTGCCTGGTCGGTGAAGAAAGACAAAGTCGCCCCGGCGCACGCCAAACGATTCCGCACCGGATGGGCCGTGTGGGTCGAGTTCGAGGACAGAGACGACCTCGGTCTCGGGTGTGGAAGCGGTGGGGTCGTACCACATGACTCGGGCGGTACGTTGTTTCGCATCGGTGGACTGGACGACGGCGACTCGGGTCTCGTCTTCGCCTTTCCAGCGGACAAAGTCTCCAGGCCTGGGCGCCATGAACAAGAATCGGGTGGAAGCGAAAAGAAAAACATACCAGCAATCGTATTCGTCGACATTCAGGTACGGTATTACACTCGTCCCGAGCGTCTCCTCAATCCTGCCATCCTGCCACATGAGTTTGACCGTCGACCTGCTCTCTGTCACCACTAGCGTGTCCACCTCGAGCACCCGCCCCGACTCCCCCCTGTGCCTTGTCTTGGCGACATTGTGCCCTGAGCCATGTCAATCAGTATGACGCATGTCAAATTAGAATTACATGAACCCAACTGGTGTACATCTCCGGATCCTTGAACCTCACCCGGTCCGGGACGCGCGTGACGCTCTCAGATCGAATCTTGACGTATGTCAATCGCGACAGGTCAGTTGCCGTCCAGAACTTTTGAGGTCTTGGGCGGTTCGCGGATTCCTCTGGGGTGAGCTACAGACGGGTGAGTATACAAAATGCGTCGTGTGAGACGGAGTACATGCCCATTGGTTTACTGCGAGCCAGCTAATGGCCAGGACACTCGGCTGGACTTCGAGTATGCATTGGTTTGTACCAGGGACAAAAGGGGAATGACCCGTGGCGGGGAGGATGTCGGTGCCTCGGTCACCCACCGCAAATCGCCCGCCCATGTCTGCAACTCGGATCATCTCCTTGTCGTTTATAAGGATAATGGCCTCGTCAAAGACCTCTTCTACCTACATGGTCGACTTGTCAATTTCCAAGCGCCACATCGACCCCAAGACGAAAAAAAAACGTACCTGGCCAACCCAGTCCTCACAAACGACATAATCTCCTAGCATGACTCCAGGCTTGCCCTCTACCGCCTCGCCGTCGATCCACTCGGGGACCTCGATTCCACTGATCGCATGTTTTAGTCGTAACTCGCATCGCACGTCCAACACGACAGCGCTCTCGACGTCGTCGATTCCACGCTTACAGACGTCCCCAACGCGAAACGTGCGATCGACAAGCTCGTACTCGGACTCGGGCGCAATATGCCGTGTGCGAAGTTCAATGTCGGTTATACCAAACTCACCCTTTTTGAGCGGGCGGTCGAGCGGGTCGGCCGGGTTAAGCGGCGGGCCCTGGTCGTCGGCGTCGTGCCAACTTCGCTAGAGATGGGGTCAGTTGGAGAAGAGGTTCGACAGGTGGTGCTGCGTACCCCGACCATCTGTGAAAAGTCAGAGTCTGGCTGGCAGGCAAGAGCAAAAACTAAACTCACGGCGACTCGTTTGGGGTCTCCCACCTTGCGCACAATGTCCTCGGAAAAGAACTGGATACACAATGAGTTGTGTTCATTGTGTCTACCCGAGCGCCTACCTTTGCGGCTCTCTTGTGATCTGGCTTCATGGTGTTGGTGCGCAGATTCGGTGAGGCGCACGCAAGTCGCAGACAGTATTATGTCAGCAGTCGATAAGCGCCGGAATTGCCAACGGTGACACTTTGATGCACCACGCACAGAGCACGTCGCCGGGCATCGTATTGTCTCGTGAGGCAGTGGTGGGGCCTCGGTGGGGTTCGCGGCGCCCAGCAGGCTGATATTCAAGGTGGTCCACCGCTCGGACCTCGAACGAGTTTGAGAAAATGGCATATATGCCGTGGCAGACTCTCGGGGACAGCCCCCAGCTCACGACTGATACACGCGCGAGGGAAATAAAGACTGCCGAGATACACAGGGGCATTTGAACTATAATACGGGCATGGTCTCGTCAAGGGGTGACTTTGTGGCTCGTCGCAGTAAATCTCGACTTGGAGCTAGACCATGTGTGAACAAGTCTCCGCTGTGAGCACCCATTGGGGGCTAATGAATTCATTTACACCCGGTTGGTAGCCCATGGCCTAGCGACGGTGGGTGATGATTTACCCTAGTTTCATCAATTCAGCCCGAATGAGGTGGCGATGGGTGGCGCAGCGGGCAGGGCGCACACCGGCGGAGACCAACAAGGGAGCGCCCACAGAGCGCGACGTGCTGTAAAGCCGAGTGGATACGACATGTCCCTTTCTGGTTGTATCCCGGGCGACAGATGTCTTCCGAGCACATGGGCGGCGCTGTCCGGGTCCTTGTCGGACGGCAACTAGCCGCATAAGCGCACCTTGGGGCGTGTACGCACAGTCGTCACAGGCTGGCTGGTCACCAGAACACGTGTAACGGTGGGCGGGATCTTGCCCAGATAGGTAGCTCGGGGCCAACAGTCTGGAGCGCTCAGAATTGTGGGAAATCCCTTCAGCGTCCTTTTTGCTCCCAACGGTGCAGATGACGACTCAACGCTCGCGGAGCAAGAGAAAGAATAAGAGATGAAACAAATGCGTCGAGGGGGCGTGTCCACCGAGCGGACGAGGTGTATGCGGCCGAAGCGCCCGGAATTGTAGTTTTGTTCATGTTTGGGTCTAGGCTGCATCCGTGACTGCTAGCGGCCTGCAAGAGGGCCTTCCAGCTGCGATATCGACCATTGCCTGCGCTCCCCAGGAGAAAGGGCTGCTCGGTCTTGCTTTGTGCGTGCTGTGGCGACCGCCTCGAGCGTGATTTGTTTATCTACGATGCCTGCCGAAACGTTCTCCGACCACCCTCCCCCGCTCCAACCGCCGTTTGAGCTACCATCTGCGATGTCCGCCCCCTACGACTACGGCCACCCCTTTGCGTCGCCCCCCTCGGCACCCCCCAGCGTCTGGGACTCTCCCGTCGCCTCGTCTTCGGCGCGCCCCAGTGGCCACTCGCGTCAGAGCAGCACCAGCTCGATCCCCGCCCATGTCCCGGTCAACACCGGCCGCCGCGGCTCAGCAAAGGACCCGGAGGCGCTCCAGGCGGCGATCGAGCGCACCAAGAACTCACGCAAGAAAAGGACCAACTCGACTGCCTCGGCCCTCCCTGCCGACGACGAGCAGGACGACAAGGACATTCTGGAGGACTCGACCAGGTGTGCACTGATTCTTTGCCCGATTGGCATGCTTGCCGCTCACCCGCTCCGCCAGCGTGCTCCGCCAGCGCCAGGAGGACGCCCGCCTCATCCGCTGCGACGCCGAGCAACAACGCCGAAATGAACTCGGCAAAGGATACGACCGGCTCCGCGCTGCGCTCAATCGTGGTGACGAGCGCCTCAGCAAGGCCCGTGTCGTCGAGCGAGGTACGCCGGTGCTTTATCTGTTGTGCCTCTGCTGACGTCGATCTGCTCCCGCGTTTGCTCCCGCTCAGCCACCGCTCGTGTGGTCCAGTTGCGGGACCAAAACACTAGGATGCAAGAAGAGCTCCTGCGCAAGCAAGAGATCATTAAAGAGCTCAACAGGTATGTCGTGCATCGCTGGCCTCGGCAGCCATTAACGGGCCCAGCAGAGCAAACGAAAAACTCATGTTGGAGGCGTCGGGTGCCGCGCCTCTCTTGGCCTCGTCTCCGGCAAGCTCTCCGTCGAGCGGCAGACCCGGATCGAGCTCGCATACCAGCGTGAGCGCATTCAACGCCCAACCCGGTCACACCCACGATCGATCCTCTTCCCTCCCGACGCCCCCACACACCCACACCGGCCTCCAATACCCCGGCGAATCCAATCCCGAGTTCAGCCTTGGCCCCACGATGTACAAGCAAGACCCGTTCGCGTATGGCCCGTTCGAGGGGAACAGCGACGATCAGAACATCTACACCCAGGTCGGCGCTCCCGTTGCCGGCGGGCCCGAATTTTTCGTCCCGCGAGGTGCGCCACCCGTGGGTCTCAACCCACTTGCCGGGCATCCCCGGTCAGAGAGTCCACGGTCGTATGAGCATGGCCAAGCGTTCGGGCTCCCGGGCGGCGGGGACGATGGCCAGCCGCACTGGCTTCCCGCCGAAGGTGTTCCCCAATGGAACGCAACGAGCAGCGGGCTGCCCGGAACATTTACGCACCAGCCGCATAGCTTTGGGTCGTCCCCCAGCCGCGAAGGGCTGAATGAATTGTCCGAAGTTCCTGCGACTGGGTTTCCCGGGTGGTAATCGTTAGAGTCTTCCAGAGCCGGCCTCGTCCGTGTGAGGTTCGTTTGATACACCCTCTTTTTGAGCTCATTATCTGTGTCTTCTTTTTTCTGCTGTGCCTATTTCCGAACCGAGCTCTGTTGCTTGTCTTTTTCTGTTGTTACTTTTTGGCTTTGCCCGCCGGGGCGACTCGCATGGGTGCCCAGACGTCTGGGCCCCGCGATCGCCCCGACTAAGATTTATTCTCTGGTGCTGCGTCATATCTATATCGCCTATCTTGGTCCCTTTCGCCTCGACGCGTCCCAAAATGTACACTGACATCACTTATTGTGTTTCTCTCGTGTGTGTGATATATCAGCATGTAACATTACAGAGAAATAGGGGAGTCGATTGTATGAGTGCGGTGCTTTAAAATCGAGGGTGGGCGTGCAAGCGAGCTGAAAAGCTGGCAGCCGATCCAGACCGGTAGGCGGCGAGCAAGCGAGAGGTGGCTCGCATGGGATCGCCGGATGGACAGACGCGAGCGACGATCCCTTCTTCCCCTTGTCCCCGCTTTTCTGCCGGAAATCGGGGCTTTTGGGCTAGGGTTTACGTAACGCCGCTCCTTAATTAATGCGCCACCCCGTCCAGTGGCGCGTGACTGCCCTGTGCTCCATCGTTTCTCTGGCTACTGCCCGAGTTTTTTCTGAATGATTATCCGCGCCCCGGAGATAGGGACGAGTGCGAACTCTCACAGTCGAAGTGCAGTTGAATGTAAACTTTAAACAAGGTAATTGTGTCACGGACTTTGCGCACGAGGCCGGGACTGCCATATCAGGCTTGGGCGCCGCATACATGTACGCGCTACGACTAGGCCCGCCATGGCAGTGTGCTCCACGCACACGCGACACCCTCGAGGACGCGCTCACACCCGACGAGCAAGGCGAGTATAAAATATGGTCCAAGCCGCGTCCACTGTGCATTTTTCTCGTTTGTTTTCCGCTCGCCGTGTGGGAATTTCGAAGCAGAGGATCGCGCTCGATTGGATCTATCGTCGACGGCTATCGCGCCAGATAACGATAATCGCGTCTGTGGGACTTGTTTACCTAGACGATCGCCCGTTCGGTCGTTGTGGCCCCTATCATGTCTCGCTGTCTTTGATCGAGGTCATCCCCTATGGTGTCAATTCCCTTCCAAAGGAGCAAGGACGAGCCGCTGGGGCGCCACTGCGTGGTCCTGTCAAGGTTGGAAATGTCGCCGGCTGAACAGCGTATAGCGCAGACGGTGATCAAGAGTGGTCTGATCATCCACTCTTGCTCATCGAATCATGGTATCCAGCGCCATCTCCAGTGAATGCAGCCAACTCGGACGACACCTCTGGCTATCACTCTTCACATCACAGCTGTTGAGTCTCTCTTCTCAGGGGGGCCGAAAGCAATGGAAACGGCAGAGACCGAAAAATGGGCTTTTGGGCATATGGGCTGGGACGTCTCTTCGCACGAAAGTTGGCAAACTGTCTCTTCTCGGTTGGCCGGCGCTCTTGATCAGTGAGCGCTCCACGGGTCCGGATGACGGCGCGAAACCGGTGGAAACACGGTAGGTTTGTACCGACCGAGGTCGCGCGAACGAGTCGTCACATCGTGGAGATAGGCGATAATCAGGCAGACGTCGTTGATCGTCGAAGCCTGAGCGAGAGCTTTGTGAGCGTACAATTTACGCCATGACGTGCGCGTCTAACCGGTGCCCCAGTTCCGAGGTATATGCACGCTTGGTCGAGACAAGGGCGGCGGATAGCCCATGACCGACTTGGTCGCAATGTGTGGGGTAACAAGAGTGTCTTGTTGCCCTCGCTTCGCGTCCGACGATTTGAAATTCAGCGAGGTGCGGGCGGTGATACTGCTTTGAGAAATATGCTCGGCAAAGATTTCGCTGCGATAATTAGAGACAATCGATGGAGCGAGACCAAAGCGAGAGAATGTCCGGCGCGGACTCATCCGTTGTGCTGATTACCTTTATCGCGGAACCTTTTTATGTGCAGAACAAGGCGGGATGTCGGGACAAAGGGCGGGCATTGTTGTGCACCAGCAAGTGCCTGGTTGGGTCCAGACAGGGCCGGTGGTGAAGCTGCCGTGGCGAGGAATTATGGGGGCCGCAGTCGAGGAGCACGGCACACGGGCTCTGCTTTTCCTTGGAAGACGACTCGGATCACGGTGCCCATTATGCAATAGGAGCATTTACCTTCGGGTTCGATGTTTGGCGCTGTTGGGTGGTTTGCATCCGCGGAGTTTCGGATGCAGTGTTGGCGGGTCATCGTGGGTCCGTGGGTACATAAGCGGCGCTGGTCTCCCCCATCCACTGCGAGCTCAGCTCTTTTCTTTTTCTCTTTTTTGGCCCTGTCCGCCCGCGTTCATCTTCACGACTCCCGCACGACTCACGACTTTTTGCTTCTTCTGTGACGCCCGGACGATCACCAGCCTCCGTTAGACATGGACGCCTCTGCCCACCACGACTTTGCGACCCCCGACTTTGCGTCGTTCCTCCCCCCTGCCGACCCCGAGCAGTTCCTTCAGTTCCCGCCCAACTCGCCCTCGTCCCACCCCTTCTCCTTTGGCGACACCCCGCTCCAGACATACCCCCCGTATGGCTTCAGCACCCCGGCCTCCACCGTGCCCACCGCACACCCCGCGATGGACACCTCTGGCAGCACGCCCTCGCCCCGCGCACCCTTTGTGCCCGCGTCCCCAATGACCCCGCCGCTCACCTCGCTCTCTGGCTCCGAGATCTCTGGCGACAACATGTCCCAGGGCCACGGCTGGACGACTACGAGCGCAACCCCTGGTGGCCGCTCGGGCTACGGCTCTGGCTACAACTCGGCCTCGGGCTACGTGTCCGGGGGCGCGGGTAGCCGCAGTGGTACGGGCTCACCCGGCTCGTCCAACTCGCACAGCTTCCCCGGGTACGGTTCTGGTTTGGTCCACCGATCGAACCGAGGAATCTACACGCGCGGCATGGCTGAGCGCGCTGCGGGACACAAGCGCCGCGGGAGCACCTCGATGCGCATGGCCGACGAGGATTCGTATGGGAGCGATGGAGAGAGCGAGCTCGGACTCAGCATGCCCACCGATGTGTACGTCATTCATGCGCCCATATTAATTGCTTTGCTAACTTGGCCTCTAGTGTTGTCTCGCGCCGCCGCGAGGAGATTCGCCGTCAGCGCATCGAATCGGAGCAGCGCCGCCGCGACGACCTGCGTGAGGGCTTTGCGCGCCTGAAGGACGTCCTTCCCGTGTCTAACCAAAAAGGCTCCAAGATGGCTCTGCTGGACCGAGGTAGGTTTCGCATTCATCTACCCACGTCCCTACGCATCCGCTCTTTGGGATGTCCGGCCCTTGACTGGAACCTTGCGTCGCGTGTTTTCCGGTGTCTCGGCCCGGCACATTCCGCCTGAAATATTTACCCCAGATCGGTTCAACTGACGCTTTGGTTTACAGCAACAAGTCACATTCGATACCTAGAGGCACTTCAACAGCAGATGCAGGCCAAGCTCACCGCATCTGAAATGGAGGTCACCCGCCTGCGACAGATCAACGAGGCCCTCATGCTCAAGGCCGCCGAGCGCCGTTCCTCGCAATCGCCGCTTTGAGCGCTCGTCCTGTCAAAACCTGCTTCCCGGCGATCCGGGATCTCCGTTCTCGCTTCTGGTATATCTATCATTATCGTGCTTTCTCTTACGAATTTCCCCCGGACATTTTCTCGTGAAGACCCGTCAATTATTATGAACTCGGACGTTGGGTGCAAGCCCGGAGCCATGCTAACCCGATTGTCGTTGGCGAGCGGGACAACGGACTATCTACTCGACGGCTCGCTTTTGGATTGGGGGACGAGCGGCGCTTGCGCTGCAGCCTCCTGTTGGTCATTCTTTTACTAGCCTACGATGGGCGGTCGTGGATTCGTTATTGTCGGTGGCCGAGCCGCCGAGCGTCGACGTTGTATTGGTGCCTGGCCGTTCGCTAGTCGGATCGCCTTGATTACCTTGCTTTGTCTCGCGCGCTTGATGAACGGAGATAGGAGCCGGCTCGATTCGTGTGTGCTCTCGGTGAGAGTAGGTGCTTGCACCGGCCTCCCGTGTCGCCATTCGGTTTCTTGTCGGTTTCCGTGAATCGTGGCGCTGGGTTGGCCCTCCCGGGCAGGATTGGCTTGGCATTTGGTTGACGCCACTCACCGACGACTAGCTTGTCGGTGTGCAGTTTGCTGTTCCCATACCGCTGCCTCCTGCCTGTGAGTTGCTAGTCTTTCGCCTCGTATCGTCTCTCTTTCCTCGCGCCTATATTCGTTCTCGACTGTATCGTCCTAGTCTCCAACATCCATTCCGCATCGCTGTCCAACTGTATTCCTCTCGTCTCGCACATTCGTCAGGCGGACCGTATTCCCGAATGCGATCGGTCGATCCGCATCACGCGCGAACCGGCATTCGGCCTCTGGCTACGGCTCTGTTTTTCCCTTCCCTGCTCCACCTTTTTTCCTGTATGATTTATTGTTTTTGTGTGTCTTTTTGTGTCACTCCCGCACGGAACTCTGTTTGATGACCTGACGACGCAGCGCGATCCCGTACTAAGCGCTCCCGCATGACTTGATGTCAACTCCCGCCCCTTGTTTTCATCTGCATTCCCCCGTGTCTCGCTCCTGCATCCTGTCTGTCTCTGTATTTGCATCCCATTTCCAGAGGATGACTGTTTCCCTAGCTTCAACCTCTCCCAATGTGATGACTCTCGTTCCGTCCCACTCGTGTGATCCACAAATGACGTGAGCACGCGAGCGACTGGGCCCGTTTGTGCGACATCAGCACGTTGTTCTGCGACTTGAGCTCTTGCCCGAGCATTTCATCCATACCATTGGGGCCCCATCGCCTCACTTTTCCTAGTGGCTTGATCCTGATCACGACTCTCGGTGGGTCTCGTCGGTTTTTCACCATTCGCCGAGCAGGGCAGGAAATGATGACCAAAGCGGTTAGTCTGAGCTATCATCACGAGAAGCCTGCCTTTTTTGGCGTGCGTTGGGTGAATAGGGGAGTCCCGCCCCTCGGTGAGCTCATTCCCCTTGGCCGATCGATAGGGAGGGGCGGGATCCGTACGAAAAGAGGGTTAGGAGGCCTAGGGCTATCCACGGTGGCGTGCAGGACTGTTTCCGCCCAGAGGCGAGGGGTGCCGATGGCCTTTGTTTGCTCCATGCGTGTAACGCAGAATTACGGGACGTATTCCCGTCGTTTATTGTTCGGGATCTACAGATAGTGTGGGGACACGGTATTTCGAGTGGGTTGGTGGTCTGGCCACCGGAACCCACGGCCCCTGCCCCCTCGTTTGCATTCGGACTACCTCCCGTTTGTATTTGGATTACCTCGCTTGTATTTGAGTTATTGTGCCAAAGTTTGCCGTGACGCCACCCGCGCTGCGTCTATCGATGCATCTGCAACCCTATCGAGGTTGTGGGCTTGCCGCTTGGCGAGACTAAATTCGAGTTATGTCCTCTGGGGGGGACGGTGGAGCATAAACGGGGACCTCGAATATAGGCGCCCATAACTGGGCTCGGCAAGCCCAGCCCTGCTTTACAAGTCGATCGTCTTTCAGCTGGGTGTGCGAGAACGGGTGTCTCTGCTACCCTGTTCTTTCGTCGACTGCGGACGAGCTGTTCTTTTCCCTCGGTCGGGGACGGCTCATGGGCGCATTCGCCACTTCCTGTTTCCGTCGCGCTTGCCCTCTGCCTATCGAATTTTGATATTATTTCTGCCGTATCGTGTGCCTTGCGATACCCCTCTTCCGAACGCCTGCTTCCGAATGCTCTTTGATTACGAGCAGGGTATTCTTGTCTCTATCCATGCCGTTCTCCATGTGACGTCTTGGCTTCTTATTCGCATTCCAAACTGGCCGGCGGAAGAAATGTCCTCGCCAGGTCATTTAAACTGGTCTTGGCTCCACTGCGGGACAGCTGCTCTCCCAGCGATCAAGCTCTGACCGTTCACTCGGGACCCCACCCAATATGGCTGCTATCAAAGTTGGCCCTGCGATTGGCGTTGTAGAGGCCCAAAGCGGCACGCTCGATAGGTCCGACGCTCGCCTTGAAGCATTAGGATACCGGCCAGAGTTCCGAGTACGCTTTCGTTCTTTCTAGACTTTCGGGAATACATCTTCCAGATACTAACCCCACGCCGCAGCGTGAGATGAATTTGTTCGCGGTTGTGGGGATGTCGTTTACGGCCATCGGAAGTACGTGCACAACCCGAGTTTGCGCGAGATTATTCCTGACGTACTCTGGTATCTCTAGTTCTAACTGGGATGAGCAGTGCTTTTCAGACGGGGTGAGTCAAGGTTTGTTTGGTTCGCGAGTCCAGCCGTGAATAAGTGAATAGGCTTTTTGCCGGTGGCCCGCTGGGGCTGTTTTGGTAGGTTTCTCTGGCGTTTAACTTTATGGTTTGGTAATCAGCCCTGCGATATGGGGTCTGGTAAAGGGGCTGGAACGTATGTGATTCGCCTACTGAGCGCTTTTGCGAGCTGAAAGGAGATAGATTTGCGCTCTGTTCATGTTTCTCGTCGCTCTATGCTTAGCCGAGGTTAGTCCACACCTAGACTCCTTTCGTGCGAGCCGTATTCAAATATTCAATGCAAAAAGATTTGTTCCGCATATCCGACGATGGGCGGTCTGGCAAGTCTGGTGCTGTTCTTGATTGGCGAGGGTCACTGACGGGCAATCCTATTCACAGTACTATTGGGTCTCCAAGTGAGCGCTAACCGTCGCCACTTACGCATTTATGATCGATTTCACTGAATAACCGCGATCCCCAACCTCAGGATGAAGGCCGACAGACCTCTACTTGGGTAAGTGTGCACCGGAGCACTCCATTCGGCCGCGCTCGAGTTGACAGAGCCGTTGTGCTAGATACGTAACTGGGATATTGTACGCGTGCGCAATGACATTCACCGGCACGTCTGGCAATCTTAGGTAAGAAACTCGGGCGATCGTTCCGGTGAATCTTACTAGAATGTTCACCTCAGTACGGCGCTGTATATTGCGTC
>WSLN01000104.1:418-27526 GCA_019677355.1 Ceratobasidium sp. 370
GGTAATTTTTTTTTCCTGCCCTGTTCCCCCCGGTGTACTGTTGGTTAAAACCCAAACCCACCCAATTTTTAACCCTTTACAAAAAACCGCCCCCCCCCCCCCCCAACCCCCCCCCCCCCCCCGAACCCACTGCGTCGAAATCGACTCAGCAGTATGGCAACTCCCCAGAGGAAGCTCAAGATCGCCGTCCTCACATCCGGTGGGGACAGCGCAGGGATGAATGCGGCTGTACGCGCGGTGGTCAAAGGCGGAATCTCCAAGTATGTCCGCTAGAATAATGGTACCAAGTGGTGTTTCTCACGCTGACCCGATGTAGAGGGTGTGAGATGTGGGTTGTCCGTGAAGGTTACGAAGGGTTAGTTCGAGGCAACACCGAAGCCCCACCAGAAGGAGTTCCTCTAGAAGCTTGCACCGCTGGGGTGGTATCGGATGATGTTGCCAGTCTAAGTTTTGTGCAAAGCCTACGCTTTGGCGATGGCGAGCTATTCAAACAAGGCGAGGGCGACGCCGAAGATAGACCGGACAAGAAGACGCTCAAAGGGCGATATATTGTCAAGGTTGGCTGGGACGACGTCCGTGGCTGGATGGGTGAGGTTAGCGTCCCAAAGACCACGACGCCATCGGCCCGTTCTAACTCGGCATCTAGGGAGGTACCCTTATTGGGACCGCTCGATGTGCTGCATTCCGCCAAGTCGAAGGGCGGATGACCGCAGCCTATAATCTTATAAAGGAGGGGATCGACGCTCTGGTTGTATGCGGTGGAGATGGCTCTCTAACCGGCGCCGATAAACTCCGGGGCGAATGGCCGGAGTTAGTTGACAAGCTGCTAAAAGACGGTCAGCGTGCTTTTGCATCACTACATGCTACTCCTGGACTGACAAGCCCTAAGGTCGAATCACCCAAGAGCAAGCCAGCCTTTACGGCCATCTCAAGATTGTCGGCCTTGTCGGATCTATCGACAATGATATGGCAATGACCGATCTAACTATTGGCGCGCCGACTGCCCTTCACCGTATATGCGAGTCCATCGACAATATTAATTCAACCGCCTCTTCCCATTCTCGTGCCTTTGTCGTTGAAGTCATGGGTCGGCACTGCGGCTGGCTTGCATTATTGGCCGGAGTTAGGTAAGTTACTCCTACCTGCTTATCAATATGATACCTATTAGTTGTTAGTGCTGGTGCCGACTTCATCTTCATTCCCGAGCAACCCCCTGAGGTCCACCCTTGGGAAGATGACATGTGCGAAATCATCAAACGTGTGAGTGACCCAGTATGACGGTTGGCTTGACCCGATCTCCGAAACTGTGGTTATTGTAGCATCGCAAAGTCGGCAAACGCAGGACCATTGTAATTGTCGCAGAAGGAGCTCATGATCGCGAACTCAACCCCATCAAACCGGAGTATGTCAAGGATGTCCTCACGGAGCGCCTGGGGTTGGACACGCGCGTAACTACTCTCGGTCACACTCAACGTGGTGGGAAGCCGTGCGCATTTGATCGAATTTTGGTACGCAAGGTGCCTACTTGGAGGAGATATATGCTAATGTTATTTGGTTCAGCCAACTCTGCAAGGCGTGGAGGCCGTCAACGCTCTGCTCGAGGCTACACCCGAAACACCTTCCTACATGATCGGAATCAGTGAAAACCAAATCACGCGGAAGCCTCTGGTTAAGGCTGTTGAGCTGGTTAGTATATTTTTAATGTCTTCGGGTTCATATCGTTGAACCATTGGAACAGACCCAAGCCGTGGCCAAGGCCATCTCCGAGAAAGATTTCGTCAAAGCCATGGCGCTTCGGGACCCCGAGTTCAAGGATTACCTGGAAGCTTTCATCATTACTTCTGCACTGGATAGCGGTATCAAATTGCCTGAACCACAGGTATAGTATGCGTCTTGAGCGCCTACCATGTTCTAATTTATTTGGCCTCAGAGGTTGCGAATCGGTATCATCCAGTAAGTTGTGCATATACTCTCGTGCGGGACTCAACACTGACCAATACCACAGCATGGGCGCTCCAGCCGGAGGTATGAACGCTGCGACCCGTACTGCTGTACGTTATTGCTTGGAGCGCGGTCATACCCCTCTTGCCATCAGCAACGGGTTCCAGGGACTACTCGAGGACAGTGTCAGCCAACTGTCGTGGTTGCGTGTCGACAACTGGATGACTCGCGGAGGATCCGAGCTCGGGACGAATCGCATACTCCCAAGCATTGACCTCGGAGCGGTCGCTTCTAAGTTCCAAGGACATAGGTTCGATGCATTTTTCATGATTGGCGGGTTTGAAGCATTTTCAGCTCTGCTTGAGCTGAAGAATGGCCGCCAGAATTACCCCGCGTTCAACATCCCCATGGTTCATCTGCCGGCCACGATCAGTAACAACGTGCCCCTCACAGAGTTCAGCCTTGGTAGCGACACCAGTTTGAACGCACTCGTCGATGCGTGCGATTCGATTAAACAGAGTGCCCAGGCTAATCGAAACCGTGTGTTTGTCGTCGAGACTCAGGGTGGTATGTGTGGATACATCGCTACGATGGGAGCGCTAGCAGTGGGGGCAGCAATAGTTTACACCCCAGAAGTTGGCATTAGTCTCGACCTCTTGCGCACGGACGTGAACTTCCTCAAGACCCGATACGCCTTAGACGTCAAAGGGAAATCTGAGGGTCGCCTGGTCATCATGTGCGCACCTTCTGTCTTGACATTCAGGAATCTTACCCTTAGCGGCATTTATAGGAGCGAGAAGGCTTCGAAGGTCTATACTACGGACGTCGTTACCAAAGTCCTGGCAGAGGAGGGTCGTTCGCTGTTCGATTCACGCTCCGCATCGCTCGGGCACACCCTTCAGGGTGGTATTCCCACCCCGATTGACCGTGCACGTGCTGTACGGCTGTCTATCAAGTGCATGGTGTTCCTTGAACAACACGCCCACTCGTCTCGTCGCCTCGCTTCCCCCGAGAGTGCAGCCGTCATCACCATTCAGGGCACGCACATCAAGCTTACCCCGGTCGACGAAATCGTGCAAAATGCCGATATGAAGAATCGAAGGGGAAAGCACGTTTGGTGGGCTGGGCTGAAGCAGTTGACGGAGACTCTGGGTGGTCGGACGGAACTCGTAGATGCCGCAAACGAGTAAGGTTGAACCCGTAGCTTAAATATATTGTATTTTGAGCTTCCTGAATATTAAAAATATATTTTCACATAGTGGAAGATAGTAGGCTAGACGTATGTACAGGTGGTCTCGGCGGCGCCGCGCCATACTAGATGCCCATCGTACCAACTTATTAATGATACTGCATTGAAACACTTCCCAAGTAAGTAGACACCCGATTATGGCTGTTGGGGAACGGGTATTTCTAGGCGCTCGACCATAAAACAATGCCAAGTTTGTCTAGTTGTGCAAAGCTTTGCCGCGAGATTCCGTCAACCACACGCGTTTTCCATCCTCATGTCCATCTATAAAATACTTGAAACTGCCCACACCACGTTACTAAAGTTCCCCGAAAGTTCATGGATAATAAATACTTACATTGTCAATTTGCTCCCACATTGAAGCTGTACCAAAAACGATTTCAGTAACAGTACCAAGGTCGGTTACCTCGGAAAACGTCTCTGCGTACAGCCACAGTGTGGTGTGTTTATTAACTACACATAATTCTTTGCCAATCGTCTTCGAATCCAGCCAAGATCTGAAATTACGTGGGATTCAGTCAGTACATTCTCTTCAGTGCTCGCATAGCGCCCGATGTCCTTTGGCGACACACTAGGGATTGGAGCGTCGGACGGGAAGGAACTGTCCAGCTCCCATGCGCCAGTGCCACTCGTGGTGATGATACCAAGGAAGAATATGTTCCCAAAGTCGAACGATGTGGAAAGCATTGTATGTAGCTTCGACATTCAATATCTTAGCCTGCATTGTGCGAACATCTGTTTGCGAAAACAATATCCTGAACGAGTTACAGTTTCGCGCATCTTCGCCCGTAAGGGGTACAACTGGAGTTTATGGAATTAAGATGGTATACGCCCAAAGATAGCTAACACAGCGCAAGCGGAGCGGAAAACAAGAGCAAACAGACATACGATCGACTCTGCCAACAACCACAGTCACCACTACCTTATGACTGTGCATCTGAGTGTTGCTGGAGATGATCTAGTGGGTTCACGAAGTGGTTGTTGCGCCAGCTGAATCTGTGCTCGATTGAGAGGCTCCCCCTTTGATATCCCACTCGCTCAAGCCGACCGAGCCCCCCAGCTTATGCCAGCGTTCTTTCATTTCGGCGCGCAGAGACTCGCAGAGACCAACAAGCCCTGGCCAGCTCTTCTCGTGCTCGTAGACAAAGTCCTACCAGAGACTCCAGTCATTACGCTCCATCCCCACCAGAGGCGGCTTACCAGTTCACCGCCCCATTCCTTCATGACTTGCGATTTGTCAAATAGGCCCTCTTGAACAACCTCAGGATTAAACTTGATCTTGGCGCGAGTGACTAGCGGCCAATCTGGTTAGCGGCTAGTCAACAGAAGGTAGGAGATTCTCCTCACTTGGGTCCACAAAAGGCATAATCGCCCTGAAGAAAAGGTTGACCAATGTCGGAACATTGATAATGAGCGCGAGTCCAAGGCGCTCGGGGTAATGGTTTTGTAAGATATTGAGCATCTGAAGGCGTAATCCGGTCAGAAAGTTCGCAGGAGGAAGCATGAACATTGCACATACAGTTCTCGCTGTTCCAAGAGCAGGATTCTTTGAACGATCAGCAAAGTTGATCAAGAGATCAAGGTTCCTATGCGATATCGGTCAACCAAATGAGCAGAGGATTTACCGCCAGGATCTCACTCAACACCGGGTCCCATCACATCGATTGATTTTTCCAACATCCATACAGCGAATTGTAACTGTCGAACCGACTCGTCTGTGTTTTGCCGAGAAGGAAGCATGTACAACGCTGGGCGGCGCTCCGAATCGTATCCGGCCAATTGTTCCTTCCCTGTCAATGACTAATAATACGTCAGCCATTGGCTTTGTAGCAGAGGTGGCCAGTTTACCTCGGGCTCAACATGTTCTGGCGTTATCAAGTCATACAGGCCATAATCTCTCCTCCATTTAAGAGTGTCATCCAGCCTCGTGATTGTTGTGGCTAAAACCCATTTGGAGGCGCGAAGACTGCTCGAGCTCAGACGCGTGACGCGAAAAAAGAGAGCGCAGGCTTACTATCGAAGCAGACATTCACGCGTCTAAGTTCTTCGGGTGAGCATCAAGCCACAAGGTCGAGACAACTCCATCCATACCAGCCAAAATCGCTCCTCTTCGGTCAAGGCAGCCTTGTCGGCCTCAATATTAGGTATCACGTAGGAGGGGCTGCTGTAGTGCTTAAGAATTATTCCATAGGCCTTTTTCTGGTCTTCATCGAGAGTCGCGCCGGGTTTAACAGCAGGCGCGGGCGGGGGAGCGGAGGTGACATGAATCGGCATCGTGCGGGTGCAAAGGTAGTGGTGAGGACGCGATAGGAAATTCAGCACCGCCACCCACGTCAGACAAACAGACCCTGAATTGCCAACCAGACTTGATTACAAAACCAAATTCTACTATCTACAGAATTTCCACCGAATTGCCTCGACTTGCCATGTTGATGACGTTGCGACTTTATATACCGGTCGTATACGGAGTTCTCTAATTCGCTAAGTAACAAGGTCCATAGCCGAGCTATCCCCTTCCGAAATACCACTCAAGTTGCTGATATCCGTCCTCTCCATAGTCCCCATCTGTTGCGCCCGCGCATGCGCCTCTGTTGCTCGATTCCGTTTTTTCATCCCGGCTTGCCAATCCTCTTCGGTCCCGAGGCCAGGAATAAAATGAAGGGGCGTGTCAGCGTTGGCTTGAACCGCGTTGTTGAGCAAGTCAATGACATGAGCGGACAGGGGCTCGATCGCTAGTGCCTAATAGGAAAATCAACGTGAGCGACCATGCAGAGGCGCCCCAAGGTATGGCAAAATACTTCGTGGTATCGGGCTATTGCGTCTTCGAGCTCGAACAGTAAATGGTGCGCAACACCTAGACTGGAGATTGCGACCGCGTGTCGCGGTTCGAGTTCAAGTACACGCATATATCCGGCTTTGGCTTCGTCTATTCGGCTTGGTTCGGTTATCAGCACATGGCTTGGGCACCAGCCAAGTTCAACGTACCCTAGTTTACGGTGCGCGTGTGCCTGATTGAGATAGAGGGTAGACCAGATGGCTTGAGAGCCACGGACTTCTCCCGCTCGAGCTGCGGCGTTCGAAAAGTGGCCCAGGGCTTCTTCATATCTGCGACGTTTTCTAGTAGTTGTTGCCAGACACAACGTGCATTACCAACCTTCGATTCTCATATGCTACAACGCCTAATTCGTTCAACAAGACCGGGTCCGTGTCGCATAACGAGGCTGCGGCTGAGAGATGTGATTCTGCAAGCTGCATATTCGAAAGTTGAATGTGTTCTATCCCAATGAATAATTGCGGAAGGTGGGATCTGCAGTCAAGGGTCAAAAGAATTCTTGCGGTCCGACGCGGTTACGTACCCCGGGAATAAACGAGCACTCGTGGAATACGCAACAATCGCCTGGTCATGTTCACCCTCGTACGCAAAGGCATGGGCAAAGGCGATCCAAGCAGGGCCAAACCGAGGATCCATGAGGGAGGTTTTTCTAACAGACGGATGGGTTATTGGCTCTACACAAATAGGCCTGAAATCCTTACGAAAAATACTTTTTTGCTTCGCCGTGGCGCTTTACAGCTAAATACCATAACCCAACTGCATACCAACTACTCGGTGAATCTGGCTCATGAGCTACCAGATCGTGGGCCAGTAAAAACAGCCGGCTATGGAGGTGAGGTAATGCAGTCATACAAGCCAGATGAAGTGGGAGGGTCGAGGGATGAACGGCTTCAAGGTCTAGAATACTGCACGCGACGACTTAGTCTGAGGTCCAAGGGGGTTGGTACAAAAGCTCGCACCGAGATGTGATAGCAAAACAGTCCGCCCATCGATACTGTGCGTACAGAGAGTCAGCGTGTCCAAATAGGACATCCGGGTTCTCGGCGAGATTGTATTCTTCCATGAGGCGACGTCGAGCAGCATCGATTTCCGCCGAATGTTTAAACTACCCAGGCAAGAGGTGAGTAATGCTAAAATGAAGGAAGACATGTCTGTGTACCTTTTTCAATCGCGTGGTATACATCAATTTCACAAACTCGGCCTGTTCCTGCGCTTGATCACGATATGCCAGCCCTTCGACCAGAGCCCACTCTACCCAATAAAGTCTAAGCCAGTGAACGAGAACATTGTTTGAAACCCAACGGTACCTTCGTCAACACCCATCATCTCTCCTCCAATCAGTAGTTCAAAGGCCTCGTAGCACTTGACATCCAAGGCTAATGCCTCCAGTAGGCATTCCTTTGCTCGGTCGGCACGGTTGAGGCGAAGCATAAGCAGCCCTCGCAAATAGCACATAGAAGCTTCAACTTTGATACCACCGTCCGAATTAGGTATGGTTGATCCCGAGTTTGCTAAGCGGTGGGTGAAGCATAAACACACATTTGGTTTATGAACATGGGTCAACTCACAGGAGCCTGCAAATGGGTTCGAGTCGCCCAGCATCTCCATAGCCTCTGTCCAGTTGCCCGACTTGACCTTTTAGAGTCTCAGTATTAGTTGCCACAGGATTTGAGGTACTTACTTGGCATTGGGCCGCCAAGTACCGACAAGCGACACTGACATCCACCAAACGCGACACGCCCTCACCTTGAATCATATCCAGGGGCTGCTCGCCAGTAGATTGTGTCGTGCGGGTAGCGGCGGCGGAAAAATTGAAAGGTCGCGTAAGGAGTCGTTCGGCGCGAGAGTACTGGTTAGTGAGAAAGTGTGTTTGCGCCAACCAAAACGCATCGTTTGGGTCACCTACGAACACTTTAGGCCAGAAAAAGATATTACGGAGTGGGCTCACCAGTCCAAGTCAAGACTTTATCCCCCCAGAAAATCGCAGTATCGTACAAATGTTGCATCATGGCATCATGTCGCCACATTCTGAGCTTGTCCACAATTGTCCAGTCGCCAAGATCATCTTCGTCCTCGCCAAAGGTAGTGTCTTCGTCTCCGTCGTTGGCTAGCGGATGACGTCCAATACTGGTAAAGTCTCGCCGGATCCGGGATGTTCTTGGGGACGCGCTTAGCGTTGACGCGTTCGCGTCAAGGTGGTGGCGCGTAGGAGGTGTTGGGGAGGCAGCTAGCAGCGATTGGACGAGACCGTGGGGCCCCATAGAAATAGATGATGAGAGAGACCCCCGAGTGCCGCTCCCAGACGGAAGTGGGCGAATAGTATAGACATTGCGCGCAGGAGGTGTCGACATGGTTCAATTGCCGGTGTGCACTCCATGTTTACAGCAGTTTACCCTGGTTGACCGCATAATTTGTAACCCCAGACAACTTTTCAGCAGGTTCTCGGTCGAGCTATTTTAAAACCATCTAGGTATTTTTACAGATAGCAATACAAACACCACAAGGTATGTCTGTTGTCCCTGCGTAACCTCGTCGCATTCAAACTAATCAGACTTCTTATTCGAAACTTGGCCGGTGGACTTGTTATACTCGGTCGCGAGGCGATCGTACTCGGCCGCCTGTTGCTGAGCTTGTTTCTTTAGAGTTTCTACAAGCCAAGGTAAGCGTGTGGGTCAGAGGGCGACAAAAATCGAGTGGACCTTCTTATCCTTACCGAAATCACGAGACTTGGCCTCACTGGCGTTGAGCTTCTTTTTCAGCTCGGCAATCTCAGCGCTCTGGTCCTTCGCGCCGGGTTTTCCTTCAATTTTCTGTAGTCGAGGGTTTAGACGGAATCCTATCTTAATATGACGCAGCTTACCTTCTTGAGCTCGGTGTACTGCTCCTGGGTATGGATGAGGTCGAGGAGGATATAGAACGTGCGGGTGAGAATGAGTGAGAGGAAGAGGGTGAAGCCGGTCAGGTACATGTTACGCTGAGTACTATGATCGGGAGGATTAGCGTCAATAGAATAGGGCATAGGATAATAATAACTCACTAGAACTTCTTCGCGGCGTGATTTGTCTCGGTCTGCACATTAGCAGCTCCAGCGGCCGTCTTGGCCTGCTGTGCCTCCGCCGTCACCCGCAACATCCGCTGCACCGCATCTAGATCACGAGATTAGGCAACACCCCCGCACCATCCCACAAAGATACTGACCAACAAACAGCACTCCCACGAATCTTGTCATACGGGCTTAGCATTGGGATTGATTAGGACTTTGGTGTGACTCACATGAACGATATCTTAAGTCCATAGGCGATCTTAGCCACAATCACGCTTTCAGTGAGGAACCTAAAGAGCTTTTGCCTGGCCGCGAACGGCAGCGGCATAACCAAGAGGCAGAATGTCGCCATCTAAGCAATGGGGTATCAGCACCCGTCTCACACGATCACGATGAACTCACCTCGGAGGCAAGCAGCATAAATGTCAAGCTTTAAACACCTATCGGTCAGTGCTGAACCTGTCCACCACAGTTACGATACATACGTGTAGTAGATGGTCATGACTACGAGTCCAATGTGAGGAGCGGGTGGTGGGAGTAGAGTTCAGGGGAAGGTACGTGTCCGCAATGGTCTTGACGTCACCCTTGCAGGGTCTGTGGGCGGTTACCGCCCGGCGCTGGTAACCTCTGCAGCCACCCGCCACATAGCCGCCGCCACGATGAGACTCCGAACTATTCACAGAGATATCCCTTTACTTGCTTCGGACTCTAAAATTCTCGAGTCACTCGAGTCTGCGGGAATCAAGACTACATATGATGTTTTATTTTCTCCGCTCCCCGACCTCTTGGCACGCCTCACCAATGCCAAAGGTATCTTAACCACAGACATAATTGCCCTCCAGGAACAAATTGCTACCGCAACCGCAGCCGAATGCACAAGAGCCAATGAGTTGTACACTAAAGAAGTTGGTGTCCTTGACTCCATGCGGCCACCCAACGGGCACCTTCTGGGCATCCAAGCCCTGGACGACCTGCTCGGCCCGACCCTCTCTGGTCCGTACGTCATTGAACTTTCAGGGACAACAGGAAGCGGAAAATCTGTGCGTTCCAAGCATGCATGGTTGAAATCTCACCCAACGTGCCCTAGACGCTAGCTATGCAACTCGTCACGCACTGCCTGGTTCACAACCCGGACGTGAGCGCGCTGTGGGTCGATGCCTCAGGCGAATTTTCGAGCGAGCGTATACATAGGATGTGTGCAGCTCTAGGCTTGGAGGTGCGTGTCGATTTGCGCCATTAAGCGGGAATTGTCACGCGCGAAGAGGGCAGGACCACGCTACGCTAGCAGTCTTGGAACGACTCCAAGTTGCCCTTTCGTTTGAACCAGAGGAGTTTCAGAATACTCTAGATAGCGTAGAGGCTTCGCTCACTGTAGGTTCACTCCTTCTCTATTTTTTATTATTACTTTTGCTCGAGCACCCGAATCTATCCAGGAGACACCAGAGGCATCTCTACGTTACATTATAATCGACCCGATTACTCCACTGCTCTTCGCTCAAATCACAGGCTTCTCGAGCCAAGGTCAGTTCTTTTAATGCTGCGTAGGACCCGTTTCGATTGTATGCCCGCCAAGGCCACGCAACAATGACAAGTCTCACGCAACAACTCGCCCGCATCGCACGTAACCACGACCTCACTGTCGTCGTATGTCCTCGCATCGGCTTTTCCTACTCGACGCTCATTCTGTCCAGGCCATCAACCGTAGCGCAACGTCTCAGCTGCACAACCCGCTTTCGTCATTTCCCGGCACAACATCGAAACCCGCGCTCGGCCCGACCTTCACATTCCTCGCGCACGCAACAATCTGGCTCAGCGCGCTCGACACTGCGCTCGGGAGGCCTAAGGGAGCTGTTGGGGTCAAGTTAACGAGACAAAGGTACATAGTCGAGATTTTTCGGTCTCGAGTCGGTGTAAGTTATTTTTCTCGCCAGAAGCAGAGCCACTCAGTGTACCCCACAAGATCTCACGTCGCTGGTGTCTGTTCGACATAGCCGACGGGATTATAATTCCGTCCGATCACTACTGATCTTGACAACCTGAGTCCTTGCATGTGTCCATATGTATTTGACATAATTCAAGTATATTGGGATAGTTCGCCGAGGGTGGTAGAATTACACGATGGGGGAGGGGGAATGCATTGAAATCCAAAGAAGAAAAGAACGGGAAGGAGTTGTTACCGCCCGTAATACGGGCACCAAACAATATTACAACGTTCAAAAGACAAACCCGTGATGGATATACTCGCGAACTTCCTCCATCACCGTGCGCGGCCGACCTTGAGGTTCGTACTCGGTCCACTCTTCGACCGTCCACGTCCACGTCTCCTGGTTCGGACGCTTGCCCCGCCCAGCGGTTTGTGCACGCTGCTGTTCTTCCCGGTTCGGAAACGGCACCTTGCCCTCGCAGGACTTGCCCTTGGCTTTCTCCTCACGTGCGGCCTTGTCTTTGTTTACGATTCGCTCAGATCGAAAGGGTCGGTCCTTGGAGGTTTGCCATTTTTCCCTACCGGGGCGTGGCTTGACGTTCTCCTTGGCCTTTTTCTTCCCCTTAACACCCCTCTTCTCCTGGACTTTCCCCTGGTTTTTGGTTTTTCCCCTGACATCCTCCTTCTCAATAGCTTCGGCCTCCTCGTTCGAGTTGGCTAGTCCGACCTTCTCGCCCCAGGTATTCATCCCGCGCTTGATGGTCGCCAGCTTGCGCTGGGCGTTCTTCCGGGCGTTCTGGTGGCTGTCGTAGAGGACCTCGGCAGCTTCCATCGCGGTAGCTTCGAACGCGATGTTGGCCCGGTTGGTAGCGTCGGCAAAGGCCTTGCCTGCGGCTTCAGCTTTACCCAAGGTTTGGCGAATGTTCCACCCAAGCAGGCGCTCAACGCGATCTAACGCGCCGGTCAAGTCTTCGGCGACGTTGGCAAGGGTACGCGCACGCTCAGTTTCGGTGCACGTGGAGGTGGAAGCCTGCGTCAAAGCTGGGGTAGTGGTTGACAGGGCCGTCGATGTGGACGGGGTGGTCGTCGATAGGCTTGTGGTAGTCGACGACGATGCGGACTCGGCGACGGAAGTGGAGGAAGAGAGGCTGATATCGGACGAGCATGACTCGTTAATCGGTACGTGGGATACCTTGGCTAACGCGGTTTGGGTCGACTTGACAGCCAAAGCGGTATGCGGGGATTTGAGTGCCAATGACGTGTGTGCCGATTTCGGGGCCAGGGATGTGTTCGGGGACCTAAGGGCCAGCGAAGTCTGAGCGGTCGGAATCGGGTCGAGAATAGTAACCGCAGTTGGCGCGGTGGTCGGTGAAGGACCTGGGCGGGCGGTTCGGATAAGGTGCCCCGTACCAAGAAGAAGGGAAAGCATCACAGCAAAGGCACTACAAGTAAGTGTCAGTGTTTTGTGGATGCCACTCAAATATCAACTCACCAAGCGGTGGCCCAGCGAGGGGAAACCGACCTGGCGGCATGCTTGAGGGCATCGGCTAGCTCTGGGCCAGCCAGGTCCTGGATGACACGCGGCGCAGACTCGTGTTTAGGAAGAACATGCTCATCGAGCTTTCTATCAGACCTCTCATCAGGCGTGTCGTAGTCTGTATTGAGCAGCGCTTCGTCCAAGTCATCGCTGACAAGAGATCTTCCGTCAAATGTATCAACGGCAGTCTGGGTGGCGGTCTCCGAGTGGTGATCGGCTGCGAGCGAGTTGGAGAGCCGGCGGACAAGATCGTCGACGTCGACGGCGGTTTCGTCAACGGCTCGGTCGTCGCGATCCTCGTCAAAGAGCACAACAGGACCAGCGGCGTCGTTGACAACAACAGGAACAAGAATCGACTGAATTGGAATTTGGGGGAAATGTGAATGGTGCAAATCACTGGTGAAAGCAACTAGGATGGATGGGGCGTCGTCATGAGGGTGATTCTACATCACAAAGTCAGTGAACGTAAACAGAAACAGGCGAGGAATATACCTGAGGGTCATTGGTGTGGTCACAAACGAGGACAGATATCTCCTTGGTGTGCTCCTGATCGACTTTGACACGCTTGGGAAGATCTGACAAGGTTGTAAAGTTGCGGTAGTCGGGGCGGACATAAGAAGAGTACGTGGCTTTGGCAATAGCGCGCAGAACATCAGCCACAACAGTAGCGCGTTGGGCGACGGAGGGAGGGACGCCTGCAAGAGATACAACGATAGCGGGACCAGTGGCCAGCACAGCGTCGTCGGAGAAGGAGAGATCCGGGGCGACAGTAGACTCGGAACGCTCGAGCGGGTCAGGCAGAATCAGCTGAAGATCGTGCACATTGCTCAACGCATGGCTTTGCTCACTCTGACCCTCGTCCGTGTCCAACGGCGCACGAAAGGGGTCGAGTGGGCCATACATGCCGTAGGTCGGCTGCGCTTCGGGGGTGTGGACCGGGCGCTGGATGGCGCCGCTGGTCTCGTGCTCAAACGGGTTGAGGGGAGCATGGGCGGAAGCGTAGAGTGAGGCGGCGGGGCTAGTGGATGCCTGGGCGGTAGTCCAGGCCTCTTCGCTGCCGTCTTCGAGGGCGCCCATAGAGCTAACGGGGCGGGCGCGCTCATCGCCGTCGAGGCTTGCCGCATCGGAGACATCGTCTGGATGGGCTGAGCTGAGATCGGTCCAGTCGCCCGAACCGATACTCGAGGTCGTGTCAGATACATCTTCTATATCTTGGGCTGTGGCATCAACATGGGGCATTGCTGCGCTGGGCATCGTCGTCGCTGTCGGGTTCAGGCCTGGTGCTGGGGCGTTTTTGACTTTATCTAAGCAGCTCAATCAGGACCCTGTGCACCCCTCCCACAGACTTGCGCGTCTCGCTGCGCACGACGTGTTCATTCTTTGTAGATTTACTCGATAATGACTTGGGTCAGTGACTCTCATTCGCCACAGCCGTTGTCTCGACGTGGCTCGCCGACGCCATTCCAAGTGTCGAGACCGAGTCATTCAGGGCCGGAGGTGCACGGGGGGCCGTGCGCGGCTGCATACACCCGCTTTCCACCCCTAAGTGCCCATCTGGGTAGCTGTGCATGGGTGCAGCACACATGGCCTCCCCCATCTTATCTTTCGGCCTACACCGGAAGCTGCCCCATCGCACCACAATCGCCGTGCTCTGCGCGCCCCTTTGCACGACACCGTGAGAGCCATCGTACTCCATAAACTCAATTCGCTCCAGTTGGAGTCTTAGTAAACCAATTAGATCCAACCCATATGCTATAACTCATACATCAAAGCAAAAAGCCCAAGGATAGCCCATAACCCTCTCGTCGCGCTCAATCTCCGTCCAGCGTTATTTTCCGGCCCGCCAAGTACCGCCGTCTGCATGGGCATGGGCTGTGTTGACCTCGAGCCGCTCGAATCCGTCACAACTGCGAACGAGACATGTGCGGTCGGGAGTAGAGCTCCACCTGAACGTGTGATGAGCGGGTTGTAGGTGCTTGCTCCAAGTCCACTGTGCTCAAGCTGGCCCAGTGTGGGTACAGAGTATATGAATGTTGGTGTTGATGAGGTCGATCTAGATGAACCCGATGTGGTAGATGTCGCTGGGGATAGAGTTGAACTCAAGGATGCGGAGGGCGGGGGTGAAAACAAGTACGGCGGTGTAGTGTATGTTGGTGTTGGGAGGACAAAGTTCGGAAGCGTTGTCGCAAATGTCGCAGATTCCGCCGACAACGAATAAGACACGACTTCCGGAGTCTCATTCACGGCAGCCTGCGACAAAGGGTAGAGACCAATCTTGGGTGGTTCTTTGTTGTCAATCCCGTAGCTGCATGCTTTCAGACACAGAGACTGCACACCGAGGGAGCGCTCACCTAAAGACCGAATATACGGTTCTCAGAAACGGTGTTCCGAGCTGCCAATCAATCCCATCGCTGCTAGGTGGAGTCGCTCGCGGCCACGCCAAGCACATGTTCGGCGGATCCTCCACTTGAGCAAAAATATAGTCATGGGGCTGGAGTGTATAATTTTGGGTCCTGGCAAATGCATGTTACACAAATCGGCATCCCAAGTGAAGCATTTTCGAGGTGAGTCGCTTTGGGAGTTGTAAACGTACCCAAATGTAAAATTCATATTGAGAGTTGTATCGCACGGAACCGCATATTGGCCATCTCCTACTAACCGACTAGCGGGGATCAAACTAAACAGATTCGCAACCTGGCCGCCTCTTAGATCTCAGGATCAAGGATCAAAGATGAACAAACGTACATTTGCTGCCGGGCCAAACATGCCATTTGTGCCCCTATGAAGTACTTAAGCGGATGATCAGTGCCAAGTCAGGCCAGCCACTCACAAGTCCAAAAGCGCCAGGGGTTGGCTGCCTACTATGCTTGGGTACGTCGAGTTGATCGGGACGCGTTGACCACCCACCTGGAGTGTACAGGTCGTCAAGAGATTGGGGTCGAGAGGTGACAAGCTCATACCGATAAACCCGACATATGGATCGCCCATTGTAAGTATACTGACGAGTTGTCCGTGGGCAGAGTTGGAAAAGGTGCAACACTATGCCAAGTTATCGAGGAGACGTTCGAAACAACGTCTGCGTCGATCGCGCCTAAGGGCGAAAAGATCGTTGAAATCGGGTCGAAAGGAGAAAGTAAACTCGTCTCACCCAGGCTTAGAGTCCCTGTATCGTTCTTCCTCAGGCTAAGCCCGAACATTGGGTACGACAAGTCGCCCTGTTGGGCCAGCCGCGCGATCGCGGGAACGGCTAATACCGTACAATGAAACAGGATAAGTTTACAAATCAAAGCAAACTCACCACCCAGCACGTTCTTCCCGATCTGCGAAAGCCGGGGGAAGCCGAGTGCGAGTACGCCGCTCGATTTGACGTCACCAGATGCGAGTGTCACGTTTGTGTCGTTGACCAGACCTGAATAATTCGAGGAAGTAACAGATGAGCAAACACTCTACGCCTCTGCCAATGTCCCCCGGGCCGACTCTTCCCCCATAAACCTCTCACTCACCGAATACCTGGCCACCCAATAGAAACCCGCCCAACCCCAAGTTCTCGCGCGCCACAAATCCATCTGCGCGTGTCCCGTCCGCGAACCCGACATGAAACGCAGTGGAATTGTCCGCTACAGAGGTAAACGAGGGGCTGAATAGGTTGGCAGAGTAAGACGGCAAACCGCGGCACGATACGCGGCGACAGGCGGAGGAAATGACCCAGGTGTCGGACGAGGCGGTGTCGAGGGAGAGGAGGAAAGAGTATGGGCCGATGGACGCGAGAGCGTTGTAGGATCTACAAGAAGACTCATCAGGGTAAAGCCAATAGGGGACAGGCAAAACTGGTGTGGGACAGGACAGGATCTCGAGATACCAGGCTCTACTTACTGGGCGGTATAGCGCAAGTATTCCACACTAGCATTCCCCCTTCTCGCCAATTTTGCCCTCCCTAGCCCACTACCTTCACTCCTAGCAACAATCTCAACTCGTGGCACATCTCTCCGCACCAATCCCTCCGAGTCCGACAGCCCAACAACGACCGTCAGCGTCGCCCACAGAAAAAACAAATATCGAAAGAGAGGGAACACGCCAGATTTAGGCGTCATCTCGACATGCAGAAGGTGTCGGACCTTGGTTTGGCTGAGCCCTCTCAAAGGGACAGGTTTAGGTATGCGCAAGGCAGTGTGCAGGAGGAAGCTGGTGATGAGGCGCTTAGCTGGGTTCCCTCTACGAACAAGTCAGTGCTTCGCCGCAGTCGACCCACTACGACTATTCGTCCCTTTTGATTTTATCACACTGCCCGCTGCAAGGGAGATTTTGTCGAGGTTACATACAACAGGGCTTCCAGCAATTACATTTCGACAACACATTACAGCACAAAGAGCACGGGGCAGAACAGAGCCCCCTACGAATGGTATCGCATAGACATCCAGGAACGTCTTCAAACACGAATAAGTGTTACAAAAGGGCAAGACACACAGAAATAAAACTCCAAAAAAGACAAACGAATCGAAACGGGAAAGGACAGTAGCAGGTATAGATACCACGCAGGCGCAACAGTCTAGCGGCGGACAAACATTTTGTTGAGGAGAGCCAGCACCTTGGGTACGTTTAGTTGCACGTACTCCAAGTCCAGCAGGTGCTTGTTGTCTTTTTGCTGGAGGGAGCATAATGTTAGAATGAGGTTAAAAAGACGATAGTAAGGACACACCTTCTCCAACAAGTCGTCGATCTTGAGATCCATCTCCAGGATAGCCTTGTCGCGACCTTTGTAATGGAGAGCAATGATAAAGGTGCCAGGCGTGGGCGACGAGATGTTAAAATAGATATTCGGCCGACTGTGGTATCGGGTCAGTTGTGAATCCACCTCCCAGCTCGAACTAAACTTACCGGTTCTCTGGAACGTTACTTTCGACAATGATACTCTCCTTCTCCAGCTGTGCGTGCGTGAACCGATACGGACCCAGCACCGTCGTCTTGGTCGGCTTTCTCTCCTTCCCACCAAAGGTCACAACACCCACCCCAGTCGTCCCTCGTCCCTTCTGGCCTGTCAACCGCACGTTCTGTAGGTACGCCTTGTACTGTTCTAGCTGCGAACGGAGGTAGCTGTTGTGATCGCAGATGGTCTTGTAAACAGCATCGAGGGAGCGGGTCTCCATCAGCACCTTTTCGCGCATGTTGCCTAGATGCACGAGCTCGGCGGCAACCTCTTCCCGCATAAGCTTATAATCGTCGCCCTTGTCCACGATCCTCAGCTCCTCTAGCTCGCGTAGCATCTCCTTGACCTTGATGCCCTTGCGCACTAGCGTCGCATCCTTGGTTGTTGCAGCCCGTTCGGCGACCATTGGCAGATTGATCGGCCGCTTCTCCGTGGCTTGAGGCATCGATCGTAAGAGGTGCACAAAGATGGACTTGGCCTCCATGTAGAGGATGTCATTCTGTGTAACATTGTTCTCCGACATGAGCGCCTGTGCGACGTCCTGGATCGGAGTCTCCCAGCGACTGAACAGCGGGAGCTCAACTGTACGGTTCTCCTTGCGCGGGACTTGGCTAGGCGCAGAGCCCAGCTCGTCAGCCAAAATTCGAAGGTGCTGTTTGTCGCTCGGAGCCTGTAGGTGTTAAAGTTAATTAAGAAAAGTCAAGTGTAGACCAAAGCGTACCAAGGTTTCGATGTGCTGCTGCAACAAGGAATGCGTGTTATACATTTCATTCAGGGTGATGTTGATTTGCAAGTCTTTCTTCGATAGCGCCATGTATTGGTCCATCTAAGCAACTGGGTGTTAAGGAACCAACTACGGCATTTATTGACTAGACACACCTCTAGGGTCTCATAAAAGTCTCCAACCTCGCACAAATTGTTCAAAAATACATTGATCCGCGCTTTGTTGTTCTCCACAAACGGGTTCAAGGTGCTCATGTACGCTTCCTTAGCATACGACGGCTTGTTCGCAAGGTTCTGGAGCATCTTGGCGATCTGTGGCGGGCGTGTAAGTGCACTGGAAGTCTCAGTACCGAGAAAACACACCAAGGTCAACGTTCGTCGCGGGTGCTTAGCAGGGACGCCTTCGACGAGCATATATGCTTGGGGTGTGACGACAGCAGGATTGATGAACCGCAAAAAGAAAAAAGCTCCAATGAGGGAGCAAATGGCGTAATCTGTCGAGTCGGGGTACTTCCGCTGTATCCACCTCGGAAATTAGCGACAATGGCATATGAATCTGCCGTTGGACTCACCTTGGTTAGGCTCCTAATCTGCTTGCAAATCCACCTGATTCCATACGGAACCATCTCTAAGCTATCGATAATAGTCATCAAAAAACTATTGGCGATTTCCATGAGCATGGTGAGCCGCGGAGCGATGATTCCCTGAACATCCGGATTCGATGCAGCAGCGTCTGGCGAAACACCCCGAGGCAGGTGATCAGGAAGCGCACCAGTGTCTTCTTCAATTTGGTTGATCATCTGCTCGTAGACCTGCATCGCACCTGTCAGTAAATTTGCTGGGATCCTTAGCAGCCGCATACCTTGAGTGGGTTGATCTCCAGATTCAAGTCTTTGTGCTCGATTAAGCTATTGATGCGCTCGGCGAGCACGCCCTTCAGATAGCTCTGCCCAGGCCCCCGCCGGGTGTACGTTGTCATCATGCGGGAGACGGGAGTGTTGGCACGAAGAAGCGAGCCGAATTCCGTTGCCGTCTCGAACTGAGCAGACAAGACGGACTACACCCGACATTCGGTTAGAGCGCTTAATGCTTCTCAAGAGGCAACCCACCTGAAACATGGTCAGCAGTAAATGTTCTTCTCGGCTCTCGTATTGGTTCCCATACAGCGTAAACATAACTGTTTGGAGCAGCGTGTCTATCTCAGCCAAGCTGACCAGACGACAAAGCGAGGCGATGTGTCGAGGTTCAGACTGGAGTAGGAAGAATAGGTTGGAGTATTGCTGGAAAATTATCAGCGTCGGGTTATGCTTAAACGAGCATGGTAGGCCTACAGTAAGTTTACGGTCATCAGGAAAGCTGCCTTCGGTGGCGTCATGTTCCTCCAAGTGTTGCTCAACCTCGTGTTGCTAGAGACTCAAAATCAGCATAGTGTAAAACCTTGCAAGTACAGGAGCGTTCGTTAACCTCGTCAAGTGCCATGCGGTTCTGGATAAGCAGTGCGATACGCGAGTCAAGGTATCGGACATCCCGCTCAAGAACAAAATTCTTCTTGGACTGGGACGAAATACGCGCTTTGAGATCGCGCAAACGCTTCTGAGCTGAAGAAGTGCAAAGGATTCATGGTCAGCGCAAGTTAGATAAATCTTCGTGGCTGAAAAAGAGCCAAATAATGGCCAAGATAAGTTGGCAGCGCACCACACCGAGCCCAACCAACGGCCTAGCTCAAAACCACTACCACATTTTTTGCACGCGGCTGTGGCAAGCGGAAAAACGGGACAAACGGCTGGATAACGTACCTCGTGCCAAGTCATCCTCGATTTCAACGTCTTGCTCCGCGGCCATACTGAACAGGGCGGTCACCGAGTAGCGACCGCCCTGTGTGGTGCGGTTTGTGAGCCTGCGCGAGGACATACTGGGGGACGAGGGCTCGGAGACGTAAGAAGACATGGTTGGAGAACTGATCAACTAAGATTAGAGGCGGGGATGAGAATATTGCAATTGCTTTCAGCAGACGATATTGCCGCCTCCTACAGGGTTGATGCGAAAGGAGGTAACCAGGGGGGTCAGGGGTAGGCTGAGTGTCGGTACGCGGTCAGGGGGCGGGTTGGGAGTAGAAACAGGGCAGAGCAAAGATGCAAAGATCGAGGGGGGATTATATCTGCGGGCTCAGACCGTTCCCGCCGTCGGGAGGTCGTCGTAAAGCGCGGGTTGACAACTGTGCACGTGACCGGCGTTGCACACATTACTCTTCTTCATTTTTCTTGTGTTTCAGCATGTTCTAGTCCCGCCCTCAGCCTATCCACCCCACTCCCATTCGGATTCAGTTCATGCTAACCCCACGCTCGGCAGTCATAACTACCAACACAGGCCAAATAACTCATTAGCCTCCTTGGGAGTCGGTGCACGTGACCATCCCTAACCTCCCTTGTCCAACTACCACATGCCCAACCAGCTTCATATTCCTTTCAAGACGACGTCGCCTGCACAGATAAGGGACGCGGTAGAATCATACATAGAATTCAACCATACCGACGCGCACCCCGACGCATTCAAATGGGATATTTCTCGGTGGTGTGAGCTTCGAAAGGAGGGCGTTGGCGGCTACGTTCATGTCAATCGGGTTGAAGCCGCGCTACTGTTAGTAAGAAACAATTGGAAACAATACCCACGCTAAACGGTGCTCAGATATCACGCGCACCTTGTCCTATTATTGACAAAGTTTCCTATGAACGTAAGCCTGCTCGGTTCATCGTGTCGAGCCCTAACCTATAATATGTAAGCTTTAGATAGGGTTAACTCTCACTTATGAGCCAGCGTTCTCGTCAATTGCACGACGCACTTGTTCGGCCGATGACTTGAACTTGGAGCGTGCCTGTGTCTTGTTCAACCTTGCTGCTCTCTACTCTCAACTTGGTACCGCGGGAGGGCGAAACAACACAGAGGACATCAAGGTTGTAGCCGCCAACTTTCAGGTATGCATTTCTGCTTGAAACCCGGACACTCTCCTGAATTCTTCGGTAGAACGCCGCCGGGGTATTACAATACCTCTCGAAAGAAGTCGTACCATCGTTGGCTTCTTCTTTGGGACAAACCACGACTATGCCTTCCGAGCTCACTGAACCCGCTCTCAAGTCACTAGAATTGTTGATGCTCGCCCAAGCCCAAGAATGCTTTTGGCAGAAAGCGTCTATGGGTGAGTGATGTCGAATGCATTGCAGGGACCAGCTCATGTTCTTGAAGAGTCGTATAAGGACGGTACTCTTTCTAAGCTGGCGAAGCAGGTACGCCCACTCATAACCACTTCAAAATACCATTTTGACATTGAGTTCAGGTGTCCATACACTACGAGAATTCACTCTCTGCTGCCACAATTTTGTCGCCTTCGCCCTTTCCTCAAGTATGCACGCCACACATATATCATACGCTAACCACTAATCCTAAAGCTAGGAATGGCTAAATCACATAACCCTTAAGAAGCATCACTTCGAGGGCGTAGCACAATTCAGACAAAGCAGAAGCGATCTCCACACTCACAAGTCTGTGAATGCCTTGGCCTTGCCTTCGTGTTTTTATTTACAACTTGTCCCATAGGTATGGAATCGAGTTGGGTCGGTTGAAACTTGCGCAAAGCGAAGTGAAGCAGGGCCTGGACCGAGCTTCCAGAGGCGTGGCCAAGGCTGTGATTGATGACATGAAGGTCACGACTGTTTATTTCGCTAGTCGCGTTGCGCTGACGCCGTTGTTGTGCAGAGTCTCTCCAAAACATTAGAGACCAACCTCGCTCGTGCTCAAAAGGACAATGACTTAATATATCACCAGACAGTTCCACCTGAGTCGACTCTTCCGCCCATTGTCGGGGCGAATATGGTGCAGAGCATCATTAGTAATAAACTCCAGAACCCCTCACTGATGGTCGGAGACACTGAAAACGCCCTATTTTCCGGATTGGTGGCGTATGGCGTACGCATGGCCGTTGGTACGTTGAGCTTGCTTTGTAATATGCGCATTCACTGAGTCCGTGAAATTGATTCAGAGGTATACATTGACAGAAGGGAGAACTGGATCAAGGAGGAAGTAGAAGGAAAGGCTAAAGAGCTTGATACGGAAATTACCAGGTGCGAACAATTTGGTCCAAACATATGCAGGTTAATATGATTCACCGCCCAAAAGACTCCTACAGAAACTCAACTTGCCTGGCTCCCTTGATGCACTCGACAAACCCGCTGGTGTACCACCAAGTTTATTGCGTCGCTCTGAAGAGATTCGTGCGATGGGTGGTGTAGAGTCGCTACAGCAGCAAATTGAAGAGGCTCAAGCAATAGGATCCTCCGCGAGTGGAATCCTCGAAGAGGTTAGTCGGCTGTATTAATTTCAGGTCCCGATGTCAACATATGCTCCGGGTAGGCATTCGACATTCTTGACACGGAAACCGCCGAAGACGAAACGTTCCTTAGCCAATTACCTGAAGGGTCGGTGCCAGCCGTAACGGATTCGGGCTACCTCAACTCCCAGATAGCGAATCAAGAACTCACCGCGAAAGCCAACGGTTACCGGCAGATTCTGGACAACGCAGCCGCAAGCGACGCTCTAGTACGAAGCAAATGGGAAGAATGGGAGCAAAATGTTGAAGTCTTGGGATCTGAGCCCGTGAGTCCCTAAGCATTGCCCTAGTTCATTGAGCCCTATTTCCATATCTATATAGGACGAGATGGAGCGGCTTATTCCTTCACACACAACAACCGCTAATTCGACCGAAGCAACACAGGCGCATACATATGCTCGCGCAATCCGTGCTGGCCTTGAGCATCTCGACGACCTTCGAAGCGCCCGCGCACGATGCATCGAGTCTGCTCGGCAACGCGCGAACACAGATGACATCAAACCTCGCATTATGCGTGAAGCCGCTGGGTTGGCTCGGTGGGTTGAGGTGAAGCCTGAGATGTTTGAAGGGACGATAGAAGAGGAGCTGGGCAAGTTCGATAGGTACAGAGATAGCGTAGAAGAAGGGAGAGAGAAGCAAGGGGACGAGCTAGCGAGAGTCGAGGTGAGTGATTGGGGAATTTGCTCGGATTTCGCCCTGGCTGAGTCATAACGATAGCATTTAACCGGACTCTTGATCCAAGCGCGCACGGATGACCCTATATTGAAACAACGGGAAGCCGCGTTGCAATCACTCGATCTAGCGTACCACCGGTATCTTGAAGTCTTGTCGAACGTAACGGAAGGTGCCAAGGTATCGCCATCTCGTTGTGAAATATTGAATGTCGCTAACTCTGGTTAGTTCTACACTCAATTCTCGGAGCATTTGAGTGCTTTTCAAGAGGAGTGCACTCGTTGGGTGGATCAACGTCGCGCTCAACGAAGGTAAGTTACTCATATCGTTGGAACGCAAGTGGTACTTATAACGGACGCGTGCAGTGAGATAATGAAACTAATTGTCCAGTTATCTCGACCTCGTTCGCCATCGAAGAAGGCTAAACCAAAAGGCAAATCCCGCGCCCGAAATGAAGACGGTGTTCAGCAGCCTGTTGCTGAACCGGAACCCAAACCTATAGCCAAAATCCAAACACAACCGCAAGCGAAGGACACCTCTCAAGCCCGACCTCAACAGGAATTACAAACTCCAGTTGAGGCAAGCCCGTCACCTCCTCCAAGAGAGCCCGTATCTCCAGCGCCTGCGATATCAGCGCCGTCGAGCAGCTTCAAGCTTCCCGCGCCAGGCTCATCGGAATGGGAAGAGTTTGAGCTCCCTTCACCTCTGGCTCCTGCTCCGAGAAAACCAACACGTACCAAGACAGCGGAGAGTGCCACTCCAAGCAGGAAACCTCGGTCCAGGGCGGCCGCAGAATGATTGTCCATCGAGACCATGTCAACGATCTGCTTCTCGTTTTGTCGACTGGGGGTATGTGTTTGTCGAGTCAACGCATTAATCTGATGTGCCCGCACCGCGTTGGAACGACGTTTTCTCTATTTATTCACATGACTGCTTGACTCATCGGGCTTCTTGATTGCCCTCGCCACGCGGCCGGTCTCTGATTAGAAGTATTCACTAATGAGCTATATTCTCTGAATTTATCGGGTCACCCAGTTGTTGAGTCGCTGTGACAGGATGCTACGGGGCTTTGGCAAAATTATCACGCAGGCTCCCAAAGGATAGCTGAGGCGTCCTGCTCAGTCAAGTGAAGAAATGTGACTATACAGGCAGTTTGCACAACGATGTGATACCGTGTATTAGGCGAGTCTCGTAACCACTTAAGACTATCTGTGTGCAACGTGCGCATATATCTGTTTGTACGGCGTTCGTGTATCATTCAATAGAAGAGCGGGACCGTGCGGGAGCAAGGCTTATTTCGAACCACAGATTTCACTGGGGGTTCCTTGAGCCATGTCGCGTTTAATACACTTCGGTTATCGGACCAAGTCAGCGACTGAAAAGGGGCTGTATGCAGTACTCAGTGTGACTCTGGAAAAAACCAGGTTGCGACTGGGCCCTAACTTACGGAGTCGACCCGGATTTAGCAGCCCGCGCGTGTGCGGCTCGCGGGGCCACTTGACTCTCAGGAGTTCCGAACGCCGAACAACCTTTGATTGCTCGTGCTGCTTATCCTCCAATCACTCTGTGTCTTGACGAAACGTGTGAGATACCGAGTGGCTTTAAGAATGCTCCACAGAAGCTCGAGCCTTGGTGGTTCCCCCCGAATACAACTGCCACCGCATTTCTTGCGAGTTCTAGTTCTGCTGCTTTTAATTCTACCCACGATATGGTCATGGAGGGTGATAACGGTAGTCTCGTGGACCGGACTCTTAAGTCGGAAAATAACACCGTCCGTCCTAGGGGACGTCGGTCGAATGGCAGCGAGAACAGCGTGAGTTTCCACGCTATAAAGTCGCGTATGTAACTCGAGACAATCATTCCCTTGCTAGCCACCGGTTGCGTGGGAAGAGGGAGCCACAGCAGAGGGCCGAGTAAACGGCCACTGGGTAGGCGTTCAGATCGAGAGGGTAGTGATACCACCAGGCGTGAGTTCCAAGTGCACCCCGTGCTTTTACAGTGCTATCCGATAACCATGTTCGAGCAGACTTCTGATGCGCCTTCGGGATCTTACTTCGTCCTCATTCTGGATCGAATGAAAGGATCGACAACCACGACGCTCACCGGGGAGAATCTTAGGCTTCCTCCTGATACATGACAGAGCGTAAGCCGAGATGCGCGGCGTATTTTTCTCTTTAATTAATTAGCGTACATTATATGGTAGCATCAGACGGTTTATTTCTTTGGGAGTGTGGCTGCGCAATTCCAGCCCCCACGTGGTGACGGCGGTTGTGGTGCTGGTCAACCTAATGTTGAGACAGGGGCTAGTCGCCCACTGTCATCTCGGGCCTATTCTCACTTGCGCGTTCTACGTTACAGTCTCCTGTTAAAAACCTGTCTACAATCTTAACTCGTTGATACATCCATTCTTTGAACAACATGCCTACCCAGGAATCCAACCGACAAGAGCTCATGAATGCTGGCCCCCACCATGCTAAACTGAGGGTGACCGCACACATTGCGGCACCGGTTCACGTAGCTGGCACAGACGTAACAGGGAAAATAGACGTGGAGTGCCGTGCGGAAAAAGGACTTGGTTTGGGGACGATTATGGTAGAGCTCATGGCTATCCAAGGTAACACTCTTCACATTGGCGAGCTCAAACAGGCTGATGAGCCCCACTGCAGAACTCAACTCTCGCGATCATGCAGCTACTTCTACGTTCATTCACACTCGCAGGATCTTCCAAGGGCCCGGCCTTCCACCTTCCAATGCCGTACTAGGCGATGAGGAGAACGGTGCATTCCCGGCTTACCATTATCCAGCTCGTCGCGGCATCACGACATTTTTCTTCAGATTCCCTCTCCCATTAACGTCACCGGCCTCTATCGAATTCGGGTCTGGCCTCGCTCGCATTCGGTATGAAATCAGAGCAAGCGCGTCCGTTGCTTGGAAGGGAGAACGGCGCCTTGTTACCGACCGCCAGGACATACATGTAGTCGAAAGCGCGACGCAAGAAGTTGAACCGGCAGGCACGGTTGTTGGGGAAAGTGGTAAAATATGGGTGCAGGCAAAGGTCCTTGGAGGTGCTGTTATTGCGGGTCAGACGTGCTGTGTCGAGGTTCACGTCAAGAACCATTCTTCGCGCAAGGTGAGGTCTCGTCTTTTTTTTTTTTTTGCGTGAGAAAGTATTAAAAGCACGCTCAGACTACTGGGGTCAATGTTTCTCTTCGGCGTGTCCTGCACCTTGACAACCCACCACCGCAACACGCGAACATCGTCATATCCGACACGCTCGTTACTGCTCCCTTTAACGGTGCGGAATACTGCTGCCCTCCCGGTGTAGAGGGGGTTGCGAAGCTTGTCATCAATGTTCCCCGCACAGCAAGGACCGTTAAAGGTCTGCCTCACGACAGTCCCTGGTTCATTTCTAATTCAGACGTATTTGTGCAGGGGGCTCACGCGAGAGTGGTGAAGAGGGCTCGGATAAGGTAATACCTGCTTTGTTTGACGTCCGAGGATCTATTAATGTTCGGCTATGCATGGGTGTTGGAGCGTGAGTTGTTTTACACAGTATTTTTGCGTACTCATGTAGCCGCTGTCCTCCAGTAAAGACTTGTCTTTGGACCTTCCTGTCGTGATCTCTCATCTAGCCGCTATTCCGCCCGAGCCACCTTTACACCTAGGTTTACCGAACCAGGAGCTCACAAACCTCCCACCGACATCTCCACATTCACCATACGAGCCTCCTCGCTCGCCGTTTGCACCCCCGCACTCTCCTGTTCAGCCTTACCACAGGGGATATTCCCCTTATCCCCCTTCTTCGCCCGTACCTTACACGCAGGTGTACTTCCCCCCGATGTCCCCTCAACCGCCAAACATCTTGAACTACTTCCCAGCCCCAC
>WSLN01000105.1:20622-31054 GCA_019677355.1 Ceratobasidium sp. 370
ACCGGACCCGCCGAGCCCTCCTCCTCCCCCGAAGCCCCCAAGTTCTACAGGATACCACTGAAAATGGATCTAGCGCTCCATGCCGCGCCCGCCATCTCACTCGTTCTCGACTTTTACCTCCTTGAACGGAAATACACCACGAGGCAGCTCAGACACACCGCCCCTTTGCTCGCCGCTGTGACCGCCGTGTCGTACTCGTTGTGGGCAGAGTACTGTGCCAGTATCAACGGATCATGTGGGTGATCTACTCGACTTGGTAGCACTTGCCTCTGACAATACTCGATTAGTTCCCTACCCTTTCCTCACGATTAGCCCTCCTCACATTCGAGCAGTCATATACTTCATGGCTACCTTACTGTCCTATGCGTCTCTCTTATTGTTGAATGTGCTTCATCCAAGGAAAGCAGTGACTTCGGGGGTTGGAGCCATCCAGAAACCCGTTTCTGCCAAAGCCTTTTCCAACTAAGGAACCTTCTTGTCTTGCTTGTAATTTACCCCGCTCCCTAATCCTAGATTAATTCGGCGACGAGGACTTGTCTGCGTGGGGCCAGGTGAAGATCGCCAAGATGAACAGGTCCAACGATCTTTAGGACTGAGATGCCCGGTGTACGGCAATATCCCACGAGCCATTTCGTGGTGGGTCAAGCCTTGGAACCCGGCTGCCGGTCCATGATGCACGCTCAACCGGGCTCTTGGCTGAACAAACAAATATAACTCATTTGTGGCTTTGAAGTACACACATCACAGGAACAGTTTGTAGGTGCGCCATCATTGATGGAAACTCAGGCGTCTGGGTCTAGTTTCAGCAACAGCGCCCTCACTTCGAAGCTAAACCTCGACTCACAATAGGAGGTTCCGGATAACATGGTCGAAAACGCAGCGTTTTGATCTTCGTCGAACATCAATTGGTCTATATGCCAAGTATCCTATTGGGAACCCGACCCCAGGGTCAGATGGGGCCACGTATCCTAGGAACGCTCACTAACCGTATGAGACTTCTTGAAATCGCTCGCACACTTGCGGATCGTTGCCGAAATCGGGGCAGGGTCGTACGTATGCCGAGCGAGCACCTCGCACAACGGTGGCATCCAGTTTTCGACCGAATACGGGAAGACGTCGATCAGGCTGCAAAGTCCGAGGATGGCCGAGTGCCGCGTCCGGATTGCATTTGCGTATTCTGGATCCTTTCGGTCGGGCAGCTTCGATCGCTTGACCGTACGTACGAAACGATCCTAACCAGCAATGTCTAGCAACGATTCAGTATCTGTAGCGACGAAATTACCTTCAGCTCAGGGATCTTGCTTCTCTTCGAGCAACGCAAGACTCCAGCAAGTGTCTTGGCCGCCATCTGTCGCACTTCAACGTTATCGTCCTTCAAGCAAAGGAGTAAGACGTCGATGATCCGGGTTATGATGGCGTCGGACATTGATGGCAGGTTCCTGAAACTGGAAACACAGATCAGCATCTCTGGCTTGGACTGGGGATATACACACGTACTAAAACACTTGGAGAATAGGCAACGCATTTAGACGGACTCGCCAAAGCTTTTCCAATAGTGATGAGCACTTGGTAACCAAAACCCCGCACGGCGTTCTGAATACTTACCGGAGACGACGTCGTCGCTTCAATTAGTGCATTGACAATCGGCTCAACGAACTCCAATGGCGGGGTCACTGCAGAAAGGAGATATAGTACGGCATTGCTAATTTGAATATCAGTGGCGAGTGCCAGCGTACTAGACCTGACGAAGAGCATACCTGTAAGTCATCAGCTCAGAGCTATCGTTGAGATTGCTCATCTGGAGAAAAGGTTAGCGTTTCGCCACCTTGGGTAGAAATGGCTAACTTGGAACAGCTCAGGAAGGAGAGGCATAACGTAAGGGAATATGAGAGGGGCCATAGAACTGTGGCCGGCAGACCAGATCCACTGAAGGACTGTCAAACCACGTTTGTCGTATTCAGATTGGTTGACCTGGGTGACCGCACTGTTTCAGTTTTCAGTTTTTTCGTTTGACAATGATATTTGCCTTTGGTGGCGGAAGCCTCTCCAGCCGCCATTTCGGAAACTGGACGACTAGTTCTTGGATCTTCTCCATATGAGTTGCCCCACGAATCCGTAGTGGGTCACTATTTCTGCGACATGCATCGAGGAACTCGGATACAGAAGAGTAACATGGGTGCCACTGTAATGATGTACAATAAGTAAAGTTACAGAAGTGCTGTAACATTCACATACCTGTGATTGCTTGATAGAGTTGATATTTTGTGCTATTGAGGATCGTATCTACTCGAAAGTTAGTGCCGTCAACAGATATTCCAGAATGCGTACCTCGGAATGAATGCTGTTAATGTTCTCGAACAAGGTCTCCAAGTATTCGTCCATCCACTGTCCGAGCCGAGGGCCGAGCTCGTCCGTCAAAATACCGCATGTGGTAATGGTTTTATTTACTATAACACAGCGCCAAAATTAACGACCAGTTTATCATGACATAACGCGCCCTACCGTAGAAAGCGCTTTCGTTGTCAAAATCAACCGGCAGGCTCTTGATAAAATCGATCAAAACTGGGTGGCGACGGGGATCGCGCTTGGTAAGTTGGTTCTGCACGAAAGTCAGGCCGAGAATGCTTTTGCAGTACAACGAAACTCACTACAAGCATTCCTTCCCAAATTCGAATATTATCAGGCTTAATCTGGTCAAACATCTGGGGTAGCCGTTGTTCGATCCATGCCCATAGCTCTGCATGCGCGGACTTAGGCCAGTGCTTGCTTCCTCTCATCGCGCCAGATAAAATTTCCTGGTTCTTTCTATGAGTAAGTATTCCGTTGTTGCAGGAAGCGTACTTACGCCAGCGGCTCGTTGCTTGAACTTGTCACTTTCTTGCCAAAGCTCCTCAGCGACTGTTAACATTGGCTGCAGAGGCACCCTTTCGAACATCTAAAGTTCGATACTAGTCAAACGATCAGATAACATATCACGCTGGAAATCTCACCTTGAATAGTGTTTTAATAAAATCGATATTGTCCATTCGGGGCTCAATAGTCGCGTTACCTCTGGAGCTCTCCTGCGAGTAAAGCAATCCTAGTTTTTGCCAGAAGGACGAAGTTGAAACGGTTTTCTCGATGATGTCGAGTGCTTCTGCAGATGTGGGATCCCAGCTCAGAGGAGTGTTGTCGGGAGGCATGGCATAACCTTTGATGCTAGGCGTCCAAGCGATGAACCCCGTGAAATCGATCCAGTCTACCAAGGTCCTAAACTCCAGTGTCAATGACATGCGACACATGCATATGGAGCTCGACGTACACAGACGGTTCGCCATATGAACAACTCGTTTGCAGATCAGCAAGTAATTCCGATTCGCCACGGACTGGGACCTGACGCCGGAGCGGATTGACCAGCGGACCATAGACATCATTTGGCGAATACGTGCGTATCTTGACATGCTTCATCATTTTAACAATACCGCTAAAATATTTGTTAAAATATGTATCAAATACGTCCGAAAAAACATACCGTTGAGCATACCACCTCAATGTGGAAAAGTCAGAGGTCGCATTACTAGCAAACGCTTGGACCACCAGCTTAGAAGGCACAAGATCCTTCCTCAGAGTTGCCGACAATACGCGCAAGCCAAACTGAAGATATCGCCACTAGATGCACGTTATGTTTTGGGAAAGCTACCAGGATATAGGGCGCATGTACTCACATGCGTGCGGGGTTTGAGACAGACTTGTGCAATATTGTTCGTGAGTGTGGCGTAATCATCATTGTGGCGCGAGATTCGGGCAGTTCGTTTTGCCGTTGCAGTCTTCAGAAGCGCTCTATCGGTGTCAGGCAAAATGTTGTTTTCAAGCTCTGATAAAACCTCATCCAGGCGATTATCCTCGTGGGCCAAAGAGTATGTTTCAACCAGCTCGGGTGCCAGTTTGGGGATGACTGATTCGTTAGTTGGGGTTAGCCAAGAAAGACCCACAGACCTCTGCTTCGTACCTTCGTTTATCAGGGCTGCAACGACCTACAAGGGAAGCATCAGCAACTAGTGTAACTTCTTGCAGCAGACACTTAGATTTGTTTACCTTTTGGATGGAGAGCTGAAATATAACGTCAGATTACATCCAAAATACCAACTTGATCGAAATACCTTGTCCTGACTTTGGCATGCCATTATGGCGAGAAGGAATGGGCCGCGATAGTCGCTTCCTTCACATGACAATTAATTCACGGCCTTTGGAGATGTGATGCTACCTACGAGCCACAACCCAGCTCACTAAAAAGAAAATGAGCAGCATATAGGACGTCTTAAAAAATTCACATACCAACGGATTTATTCCACATGACATGGAGTGCACCCTTCATCCTATCGGGGTCGCTGGCTTTCTCGAGTTTAACTTGGTTATTCAGCTCTTCAAATGCACGGGCCATGACCATCCTCGTAGACCTAACGAAATACTGCATAGACAGTCAAATGTGTCCATCCCGGGTACAGCATTCTCACCCCAATGATAGTATGCAAGACGGCTTGAGCCTGTCGTCGAATTCTTGTGTAGGCGGACACGGAAAAGTCAAAGAGGTCGTTTCTAAACAGGATGTGGTTAAACACCTTGATCGTGCCGAGCGAACAGAACATACATGATGCTGTCATCGAGCTCCGAACGGCGCCGGTACATCGATGAGAAGTGACTTAGTGAACGTCAGCTGCGCGGAATAGTAGACTCGTGTGTTCACTCACCACCGCAAGGCATGATATGACTGAGCCCGTTTAATCCAAACAAGTCTGGGGAAACTCTTCTGCTTTGCATGCAACCGGGTCAACTGTTTCGAAACTTCGTATTGTTTCTTCACCCCAGCATAGGTGTCCCGGGTGACGCCGTAATCTAGCAGGTACGTGTCGGTTCCACGTAAGACAGACATGACAAGGTCAATATGATCCTCGGTGTCAGTAACCTTTAGCGCTACTGCTGCACGGTGCAGTAGTTCCCCGAATCGAGCGCGATGCGACAATACTCGCCGGTAGCGTTCGTCTGACGAGTCTTGGAGAGCAAAGCCTGACTGGATAGTCATTGCTTGTGGTATCAGCTCTTCCGTCTCTATCCCCTCGTCCACCAAGGGATTTGACGTGTGGCTTTTGTCTATAAGGATGCTATATTGTCGAACATGTCAAGCATTATCAAAATTGGTTGTATGAGCAACCTACACAGTTGCCAATCCGCTCCACGCCGACCTAATGACATGGAGATGTCTACAAACCAAATGAGTTAAACCACGAGTGTTCCGTCATAATACATGACTGGTTACTCACCGACATAGATCGTTACGCCAGACGCCATCGCGTTGCGAGTCTGGTGCATTGATGGCCCCATTGAAGACTTGGAGAGATGGCTCGACTACTTCCTCCAAGATTTGGATCACAAAATCAATCTCTGCCGCGGAAGGTGTGTGCCATTCTAAAACCACGTCCTTGGCCTCCATCACGGTGCCCCATTTACGGTTGTGTGCACGCTCCATCTCAGGGTCATACCAGTCCTCTGAGTTCAAGAAATAGCTGTGTAATGGGTAAATCGAGGAGAGGGTATGCATGATCTTGGATATGATGCGACCAGTGCCAGAGTACCCGCGTTCGTTGTAACAGTGGTGGACCAGGAGCTTGAAGAGCTTTAGGATGTCAGCCTTGTGTTCTAGTAGCTGAGTCTGCAGGTCAGTACAACTCGGGCACCAGGTAACTGGGCGTACCTCGGCTCCGCCGTAACCAAGGACTCCACGTAGAATGGCCATATTCCAAAGCAAAGTAGTATCCGACGGTATCACCGCGTGCGCCGCGGTAGTTCGTACAGACGAAGCTCCAGCCGTCAACTCGATTTCTACCTGGCGAACACAATGTGGCACGAATTTTGCCAGTGCTACTTTTGGTTTAGCTCGAGCGAGACAAGCAACTACATATCCAAAGGCCCGGATAGAGTTAGCGCGAGCGTTTGTCGAAGCGTAGTCGAAAACGAGGTTAAGCACAAGGTCAAACATCGGGTCGGATAGATGGTATGTGACAACGTCCAAAGCGCTCCTCAATGCCTTTAGTACTTGCTCTGCGGGTAGAATGAGAAAACCGCAGGCGGCATGGAAATGTATGCGCACCCTCTGACTTGCCACCAGCCCTCTTGTTGGACCCCTCCTCTGGGAGATTTTCCAGCAGGTGGAAAACCCGACGGAAGAAACTAGTGAGCTACCCAGTGGGTAAGCAACCAGCTACTGAAAAACATTAGCGACATACCCAATCTAAATCACAGCTATTAGCACAGGTCAGCCACGACGATAGAGGTAAACGGCTCACCAGAGAAAGTACCAGTGCTTTGCCGGGTAAGACTGTCCTCTTCTTCCTCACTCATCGGGGTAAAAGGTCCTGCCGGCACATCTGGATCAACCTCAACTTGCGCCCGGGAGCTCTCCGGTAAGGGCGGAGCTTCAAACTGGGTAAGATCGCTAATCTTGACGTATTGTAGCACCGAGACGATCAGCATGCACGCTAAACCAGAAAAGGGTGCTCAGTGTTAGGATGATTGGCCAATATAAAATTCTCACGTACAGCAAACGGTTTTTCCCGGGTCGTTCAGATCAATACCGGGAATGCTCAGCTCAAGCAGCGGGACGATGTGTTTCTGAGAGTTCAAATTAGCCAAACTTGTGACCAGCACTAGCTTCATTTGAAACTCACTTGGCCCCCAACCCAGTGATCAAGAGAAGCAAGTGGCATGGCGATTCCGGTGAGCGAGTTCATAACGACAGTTGTTCGGTGGGTCTCATTCACTGTTTCTAACCCACTATATGCGCGCTCGAGTATCTCAGGCATTATAAGCTGAGGTTCTAGCATCACCATACTCTTGAGAGATCCTTGCGCGAACGATGAAGCAACTTGGTCTTTGGAGAAAATAGCGAGCAGGGCTGGAGTCTTGAGTATTTTGACAAACGCGTGTCGTATCGCTTTCGTGAGCCTCCATTCCTTGACGTGATACAGAAGTTAGACCGTTATGTTTCCACTGCGGTGTCCATACATACCTTGGGTGTTGTGCAGTCCGGTCTCATCTCTTCGTGCCAACGACGGTTAAACTCATAGGTGATCCGCTGAAGGAATGAAACAAGCTGAATATGTGGGAGTAGGATTTAGAATGTGCATAATGGAAAAAACCGCGGGATTGACGCACGATAAGTGTCCATTGGCCAGCGTTGCTTGGGTGGAAGAAGCTCTCGACACTAGTAATCAGCTTGTCTAACGAATCTAGCGCACGGGAACCAGCAACGAGCCCGGAATTAGAATCGTGGTCGCGAACAGGGCCATCAACCGCCATCGAGTACACCAGCAACACCGCGAGGGATTCTGCAGAGACATGGAACTCAAAAACGACAAGAACGACACATGCGTGATACGTTACTCACGAGTTCTACTGTCGTTCTTTTTGACTTTGGTGGGCTGTCGGGATATCTTGTCCGCGTGACCACCAGTCGAGCTTGAGCTCTAAGTTGCGAATTAGCTATACCCTTGTATATCTCGCAGTTAGACCTACTTGAGTCGTACCAACAGGAACGCCTGTTTTGCACGATTAGCGTCGGCCAAGTCGGCAAGTTGGAGGATATCACGCACCCATGCTTCCCAAGCATTTTGACATCAATAGCACCCATTCTTGCTCGGTGAAAATGCCAACCCTTCTTCGTTCTGCGCCACCTTCCGCCCACCTACCCTGCTTTCCGGCACAATGCTCTTCGGCAAGATTGCCCATAACGTGTATAAGCCTGTCATCGAGAACCGTGGAATTGAAACCCTCCCAGATCTTGAACAGAGCTGGCATGTAGACTTCAGGATGGCTGGGAGAAATAAATGAAGTGATGACGAGTATCATAGTTTGGATCGACTAGAGCGCGAAAGATCAGTTCAAAGCCCAAGACTGTATAGACGCGCACTCACGTCCCGGGTAATAAGCGGGACAAATTCGTCCAACATTTTGGGAGTTTCAGAGGGAGGGTAGTACAACCGGCTGGTTTCTGCAACGTGCAGCAGAATATTCATTACATTTCGGCTAGAAACGGGGTCAATGCCGAATCTATTCCCATAAAACGCCGAATACATACCTCGAGTCGACCGCACGCTGGGACGGCCAGATTTCACGGCGACAGCGCTCCCACAAACTAAACCAGTCGAGCTTCAGTTCGTCAAGCTCTAGTCGCCTCTTATTCCCAGCCTTGGTGTATATGAGTTGGCTAAGAATGTCGGCCCACTCTTGGTACCTATTTGGCTCGATCCCGGGTAGGACTATGGAGCCAATCAGGCTCGCTGTATAAACACCCACGCCAGTACACTTACTGCATAGCCCATAGTACAACTTTGCCAACTGCGCTCGAATTTTCCGCGGCATGGGATACTTCAAAGACATCCATCTGATAACATATTGAAAACATGTCTCGGCAAGAGGCGAGCCTTGTCCTCACCCTTGAAGTCGGTGGGTCCAGTTTCCAAGCATTTCCCATTCCTTCGCTCGAACACAAATAACAATACGTGCCATTATACTCTCCAGGATGTTCTTCATCTCTTCGGGAGTTTCGGTGGCATACGGAAGATGCGCTCGATATACTTCGATGTTAGTTGTCTCGTAATCACCGCCATTGGTGTCGTCTGTAGAGGCGTCGGACATGGTGGGAGAATTGTGGAACAAGATTGCCGAGGCAATGCAGCTTTATAAACGCCCTAATACCGCTGACGCGTTGCTGGACGCGTCACTTGGTGATCTCCCGTCAAAGGTCATCAAATGTAACTCATCACGTGATACAAAATTGAGATGTGCTCGTGACATCTTGGCCGGACAACCGGGGGGGGGGGGTTGACCTTGGCAAGCAAGGTGATACACCGAGTTGGGAATTTATCACATTTCTTCATATTGCTACAGGTTGGGTTCAAGAAGCCAAAAATCGCCTCCATCGAAGCTTAGCCGCTAGCATTGGCTTGAGCAGTCTGCAATAATGTTTTCTGGTGAGCCCTAGAGTGCGTGGAACACGACTGTGGAACTAACCAACGCGGCCTGCGTTTTCAGGGCCCTTGGTACATCGTCACGAGGCATCACAAGCTCGATAAGCTGAATGCACTCTCGTTTGTTGAATGTTTCGTCCTGGAGTAGTGCATCAAGCTCGTCCTGGGTCTTAACTTGATATGATTTTGTAGGCTGGCTACCGTCAGGATTGGATAACAGGTTCAAGAGCACTAAAAGCGCGTTATTCCGAGATACCTGGGAAGCACTCTTCTGAACTTACATTGGTGGTTGTACGGCTGGATGTTGTTGTAACCTCGCGTTGGTCCATGGATGCATCTTGGGGTAGTAGGAGCATAAATGTGACGAACGCAAAGCAATTATGAGCATTCACTCACCGTTCAATCTCATAACCATCATTGTTGAGAACGAAGATGTACGGATTTAAGTTATGACGAATCATGGTACCAATTTCCTGGAGCGTCAGTTGAAGACTCCCGTCACCGACAAACAAGATAACGCGACGGTCGCCCTGCTCCTTGGCAGCAAGCGCGCAACCGAGGGTGGCACCAACACTGTATCCAATTGAACCCCAAAGCACTGAAGAGCATCAAACCGCTGAGATATGCACGTTTGCAATGGTATGATGATCCACGAACCCTGAGATACGACCGATGTATACTTTGGAACTGGGACGTCAATGATGCCAAAGTTCGAGGTACTGTGGTGTGGTGAGCCATAAATCACTTGGTGACCTGTTACAGGAGATACTCACCCAGTTTCGGATACAATCACATCGTTTTCACGGTACCACTTGCCCATACGTGGCCACAAGTACGCCTGCGTGATGGCACCTTTGCCGAACTTGGCTTCGTCAATAGAAGCTGCCTCGCTAGTCGGGCCGGCGGCCGCAGCAGCTTGTTGTGCCTCAGCGTCTACTAACGTACTCTGTCTGCGAGTGGTACCCACTGGCCGACGCCACCGAGTTCAATTTTAGTCAGACAAGATAATTCTGGCTTGCTCACATTTTGGTCCATGCTTCGCGATACTCTTCGGGAGCCTGGCGTTCAACGCAGGCAGAACGCTTCGGAAGTTCACGCCAGGGTACTGCGCGTATCCAACCGTGGTGTGAGTTGAATGCAACTCGATCATATGCTATCCAGTCAGAGCATCATTAGTACATTTCAACCAGGAAACGGGCTCAAGAACGCACCCTAGTATCAATCGCCCACGAGAAGCTTCCACTGTTAAAGTCACTCTTTAGAGACCCAACGGCGATAACTAAATCGCTCTTTTCCACCAGATCTTTCACAGCGGGCAAGGAATTTGCGCCAACATATACGCCACCAAACATCTCATGGCTTTCGTCAAGCACCCCTTTAGCCATCGGAGTGGTGAAAAACTTCACCCCGGTACTGGCCACGAATTTTTC
>WSLN01000106.1:12025-24585 GCA_019677355.1 Ceratobasidium sp. 370
ATTTTCAACCGGGCTGCGTTGGCAGGTGTACAAACTTCTCGGGGCGGACAGGCTTGTCAAGAAGATGTATGCGCATTATCTGTTTTATGAATGCCTCATCAAATTCGACGGTTTCTTCTGGGTGGGGTTCTCTGTCCAGGTAAGCGTGACGTCCTTGCTGTTGCTCGCGTGACTAACACTCGTGGATCTCGCATAGTATCTTGCTCTCGTGCTCAACCCGAATGATGCCGAGTATTATCTGACTATCGTGATGACACCCGGGTGCTTCATTGTACTACTTGTTGGACACCTGGCAGCCAGACATGAGAACAAGTGGATGATGATTAGCTTTTTCGCTGGGTGTTTAGCTGCGCTCATCTATTTTAGCTACAAGGTGAGTCGATGTTTGACCCTGAGACATCGTCCCCCGTTGATCTCCCGGCCGATGTCTGTTCAGCTCTTCCGGATATGGTCGCAACGGGCTCTTCCACAGTATTCCGGCGTGTTCAAGTCTCACACAATCTTTGGTGAGCTGAAAAAAGTACTCACTTCGCTAGCTTGGTTTCACTAAACACTGTCCGATAGCTGCAATTTCAATCGTGTTCTTGCTCATTACTTTTGCTTGGGGGGTCCTTGTATGGAACAATTTCGGCAAGGGGTTGAAGAAGCAAAGTATGTATTCGCTTAATTTTCTCGTGTCTGCAAAACTGATAGCCGTGTTCGCCAGTGGACAAAGCCGACCATGCCAAGAAACAAGCAGAAAACGCTGGCATAGGCCACAAGCGGTCCGGCACGAACGTGTCGAGTTACATGATGAACGGCACAGGGCCAAAGCGGAACAACCGCATGAGTATCGAATGATTTCTCCTTCTCTTGCTTTGTTCTCCCCCCTCTGTGCTTTACCGGTCTATGCTAGCTCGCTTCTGCCTCTTGCTGTATCATCATCCGACACGACCTCTCTCCGCGCGTATAGTATCTACCCGTCTGAACGTAGTCTTGGTCCACATTCCTTAAAACCTGGATCCGGTACCTAACAACTTTCGGAGCACGTCTATTTTAGCTCTCTACCCCTCTCATTTCGGCCTGGACGTTGATCCTTTTTGTTCGTGATTCGTTATACCTCCTCGCAGTTTGCGCCTCTATATCATTACATTTGTGTCAATTTTTCAAGCTCTTGCTACCCAGGCGGTTTGGTTGATACTCGGAGTATACCAAAAATGAACTTGAGAAACTGTGATTGCCGGCCGTGGACGCCAAGACTGTAAATTGACCTAATTTAAGGATCATCACGCCAAGTCATCATTGATCCAGAATACATAGTTTATTTTTATGAAGCACACTAGACAACACGGCCGCGCGACGTCCATACCGGATTGTTGAGGGCGATCTTTCCTACCCCACCTTCGTACGACCCATCCACGACGAGCGAAAGGGTTGGTTGCACAGGCTCATCTTCCAGCACCCATAATGCAACGGCGACCGTGCTGCGCAAACAAAACGTAATCAGTTTGTCACCTACGTCAGAGTCAAAACGAACAGTGCCGTACTTTTTGCCGTGATAATCAAGGATACCCTCGTGGACCGGGAACTTGTACTGAGGTCTGTTTACGCCAAGAATGAGCCTCGCATCCACGGATATAATCCATCCCTCCACACTCACCCCCAATTCGAAATGACGCGACCCATGGTCCAGCCATTGACGAACAGCGTAGCGCGGTACGGCTGTTTCTTGTCTCCAAACACAAAGCTCAGGTGCACGTCGCGTCCGGTCGGGATGTTCAAGTTGAACTCGGTGTGGAAGAAGCCGACGCCAGCTTTGCCGCTCGGCAGACCTTGGTTCAACGCGCGGCTCGCCCAAGACTGGGTGTTGAAACCAGGTAGATGCCAGCCGGCGCGTTCGGCGTAGAGGCCACCTTCGTTGACGATACCGCGTGCTTTGTCGGGGAAGCTGTATGCAGCAAATAAATTAGCAAGTGCTAGCTGGGGTGGTGGAGTTGGAGCAAACGTACTTGGTGTAACCACCGAGCTTGCCTTGAACCTTCCAAGTTCCGAACTTGGCACCATCGGAGAGTTGGAAGCCGCGAATGCCGCGAGGAGACTTGGACGTGTCGGCATTCCCTACACGACGTCAATCAGTACCAAGAAAAGAGCATTTTTGTGTTTGCATACAATCGTTGGTCTCGTTCATTCCCATCTGTAAGCAGGAGGAAAGTCAGTCAGGTAGTCGAGGTACTGCATTGCTAGGGCATACGTTGTCTTGGAGAATTGTGATAATATTCTTGCCAGCAAGCAAAGATCCCTTGGGGAAAGTGTACACTTCGTCGGTTTCCTCGATTGCGGGGCTGAGAATGGGCCAGATATATGCAGGATAGGTAGAACGCCCATAGGTGGTCTTGATGAATTTGCCGTTGAGCCACACCGACGCAGCAAAGGCCTCGCCTCCATTGATAGATAGATTTACACTTTTCTCAGCGCCAGTGGCGTTGAAGTGGCCACGCCAGAAGACGGGTCCTTCGCAGCTAAGAGCGTTGTTAGAATGTCAGAGCAACTTTGCTCAAAGGGGCACTCACAAGCCATAGTCGCACCCGTGCAATACTCGCCCGTCTCCATAATAAGGTTTATACGGAGAATTTGTGGTCGTGTGATTCGCAACGACCCATGCCGAGTCATCATAGGAAGTGGCAATCTCTGGTAAGCTACCGAGGCGCATATACCCATTAATTTGGGTAATACTGCATGCATGCCACCCATTCTCACCTGTCCGAGTATTTCCAGTTTGACAACATCGGAACATTCACTTGTCCGCTGGAGATCGTCAATTTGCCCTCCACGAATCCATCGATCGTGGTGGAGGCCGAAAAAGACATGCTCTTTCCGTTCCAAGTGAGTTTCGCGCCCTTCGGTATGCCATACACAAACACAGTCGTATCCTTGTCCAGGTCTCCTGTCAAAGCGACGGTGTTGCCCTTGATCTCAGCCGAGCGCACGAGGTAAGGTCCACTAATGAGGAGCGTGCTGTTTGTATCAAAGGCCCAATAGTTTCCGGTGCTGCTGGATACAGCTGGTTGCCAGAAGGTTGCAATAATCCCAGAAGTCGCGAATAGGACTAGAGGGCCAGTTGATCCAGAAGAGACAGCAGTAAACCCTTCAACAGTCGGCTTAAACGTGATGATTGTGTACCCAGCGGGACCGGAAGCCACAGTAGCAGCCTTATTCCCACTAACTGACGCAGGGCCAGTGAACTTGACAGCAGCGGTGTGCTGTACGCCAACGTCTCCTTGAAGGACAAGAACATCACGCCCACCAAGCTTTCCGGCGTAGAATACTGTGGCAGTCGAATAAAGCGCACGAGAAGAGCCAAAGGCAAAGTCGGTTACTATGACCTTGGATTGACGTCCTGCGAGTGTGACCTGCACAGGTAAGGACCCGGCTGAAGCTTTTACCGTGAGGTCGAACACGAGGTTTGCTCTGCCCGCCAAAGATCAGTATGCGCCAAGTTTGCAGGTGAGGTGGGCTTACGTTGAAGGAGAGTATGTCTGCCGGGCGATGTAGAAGCCTGCATTCGTATCCGGGTTTCGTAGTTCGGTCACAAAGGCCTCTGGATCGCTAACAGCGACGGCTCCACCGGTACTATTGCCTATCACGTCGGTTTTGTAGAATTCGGGGGCGCTACGAAGGAATAAACCTGGGACGCAACAATCAGTTTCAATTTCCATGAAGGAGAGGAGCGATACTACGACGAACCTTGCTTCTTGAACTCGGTATATTTGGTGGACAACCTGCGGTTCTCACGAATTGCGGCACCGTTCTGTGAGGAGAGTCAGCGAGCACCATGTTGCTATTGAAATGAAAGCCTACATCATAGCTAGTCTACTCTAGGGTCATTAGCATGCGTGCTAGCTGGCTTGCAGCTGAAGAGACTTACGTAGCCCTTGTGGAATGGTAGATGTCCCCAGGACGTACCTCCGTACAACATATATGCGTTAAACATCTGGTGAAAATCATGAGTCTTGCGATTATATTAGGAGCAGGTCAGTAATACCTTGACGTTTTGGGCCCACAAGTTCTTATGGAACACATCCTGCAGTATTCAGCGGGTGAGTGCAGCTGCTTTTCGCCAGCCTGCTCAACACTTACCAGGTAGTCAGGCCCGGTCAGGTTGTAGCATGCGTCGAGACCAGGAGCCTATTGTGCATATGGAGGTTGAGCTACAGCATAGCTTTGTTGCAAAACTACGCTTACCTCAGGTCCCCTATCGAAACAAAGGTATGAGTCAATGGCCGCACGCTTCCCGAAGAAACTTACCAAGGATCCAGCGACCCGCTCTGGAACTCTGGAATGAAATGAGGAGCTGTGTAAAGGAGTCAAATCGGGTTACATATGAGATATTGAGCGAAGATTATGCGTACTGTTGGGATTGGTTGACATATGGTACGAATAGTAGTTTTCCACCACTGGCGCCCGGTACGTTTGGTTGCGGCAGTCAAATCCGTTCGAGTAGGAGTCTAGAGGGGCTACATGAGTACACACGATATCCCTTGCCACAATGAAACCCACCAAGCCCATATAGGTCAACCTAAGTTGCCGGGAAATCAGATTCTTTTCGTGGGGGCACAATGCCTCGACATACCTTCCCAAGGCCGGTAACATAGTTGGCGCCCATAGACCTGCGCCATTTAGGTGTTGAGTCGAGTACATAAAACTCAGTATATTGACTTACGGGTCGTTAAAGGTCGTAGGCACTACTATACCATATTTGCGGAACGCGGCCTCCAAGTCAGCCATCATGCCCGCCTTGCCAGGATTCCCTAATTCACGTCAGGTCATAAACAAACAAACGAATTCAAGCCTAGTGTAACGTAGGCTCTTACCTAGATCCTCGGGCTGGGGGTACTCGTTTTCCACCTGTATAGCTACAACAGGCCCGCCTTCGCTAACTTGGTATCCTTTGACGGCTCCACTAATAGCTTTGACGTATGGTGCCCAGGCAGCTGCATAGTCGCTTGCGTTGGTGCGTAAATGGCCGGCCACCTCGGTAGTGACCCAGTGAGGAATTCCGCCGGCCGACGTCTCAGCATTGATGTACGGTCTGTGACAGGTCGGTTAGGGGTGTGACGTGAGAGATACTCCAGGTTCAACTCACCCTGGACGGTAAATGAGGAATATTCCTGCTGCCTTTGCGGCTTCGAAGACTGGTTTGAGGTCACGGTAGCCGTCGAGGTCGATGACATTACGCGAAGGACTGATTGTGCCCCTATTTCGCGAAGATCAGTTGGTTGCGCCTCCGTGAACGGGGGTCTACCGGCAAACGTACCAGTGGACGTAGATGCTGACGGCGTTGAATCCGGCAGCTTTCATCTTTTGGAAGATATCTGGCCAAAGGTCTGGAACCTGATTTCAACATAAGAACAGAATATTGCGAATATTACATATCTATTGCATACCGGAAGTCTCCATGAATGGAATTCACCAGACCTATGCACAATTGATTGAATACAGATCGCTATGTTCCCACACGACAAACTGTACGTACCAGACAAAAATGCGCTGTCCTCGAACAAACAGACTATAATTGTCCCACTGGATCACGTCGCTGTAGCCGTTGGACTGGAGAGAAGTAGCGCGGGGAACATGAGAGCTGACAATGGAAGCCGACTGAGCCAGCAAGTAGGCAGCCGCCGAAGCTGCGAGATGCGAGAACCTCATGATATCGTCCACAGCTGGGGCGAGACGAGGCCATCCCTAGGTTTTTATGCAACGTAGCAGTCCAGCTAGCGTCCCGGCACGGCGCGTACCTCATAGCGGTCGAAAGCCTCGATAAAGAACTCGAGTTATTGCGTTTCCCCATCCAGTAGTCCGGTGCGCTTCTTGTTTCTCCGAGAGCGTGTCTTAGCGCAAGGTTGGGTAATTTTTCCAGGGGCAAGAAGACGAGCGAGATGATGAAAAGGGGGCCGCAGAGTATCACATGTGGTCGATTGTCTGGGCGGTGATGGCACTCATAGCCACGACACACGATCACGTGGCATTCTCCACGTCAACTCGCTGCTCAAGAAGCCATTATGAGTACGAGGTATGTGTCCGCAAGTACCGTTTGAATATAAACAAACTAATTATATAAAAGACTAACAGCTCCTACCGGGCTCTCCTACCGCGACCGCTCGTCTCTCCTTCCGTCCGGCTCGAATTCTGGTCGCTCTTCACCCTATCCTTACTCCAATACTCCCCCACAAGGCCAACGATTTGCAGAAGACCTTGAGGGGCAGAATGACGAGCGATTAGAAGGGCTGACTGCAAAGGTGAAGATATTAAAGGATGTGAGTGTTGCTATGGCCCAGGGGGAGCGCAACTTCCCACTTGTGCACTTTTGTAGATTACTATCGGTATAGGAAACGAAGTTCGTGACTCTACGGTACAGCTCAGCCAGATGGTGAGATGCTGCATGTATCCACAGGTTATGGATGTTTGACACTTGAATGTCTTGCCAGAACGATGCCTTTGCCGAGACTTCAGGTATCCTTGGTGGTACATTCCGCCGTATGAACGCGATGGCTACACGGCAAGGTGGCCGGTGGGCCTGTTACATGATCTTTATTTTTCTCGTATTGTGTTTCTTCGTTGTTTGTTGGCTTTATAAACGTGTTTTCTGAGTCAATAGTGCAAGATGACGGGACCCCCCCGCCGCATACCGTAGCCTTTTCACGCGTCTTCAATACTCATCACAATATATTCCAGACCGTCTCACAAGAAGTATATCAGAAGGGGCACACAAGCAAGCCAAAGGTGCCAAAAATACAGGTATAGGACGGAACAAGCCGGAAAAATACGTTTACAGCCTATAGATGATGCCTTCGCTGAGCATGATCTCGTTCTCAGCCATCATGGCCTCTGCTATCTCTGTCGCTTCTATTCGGCCAAACAGCTGGTCGACTGGGAGATCCTCGTTGACAGCTTCGACAACCGACTCTACTGTCACTGCTTCCTCCTCTGCAAACCGTGACTGAAATAGTTGCGCAAGGCGACTCCGGAAGAGCGCCACACTATCGCAGTCAAAGCGAATGTTAGTTCTGTGCTGCACAACCTATATTACCAACTCACCGCTCCGGCGCAACTCCTCTCGCACCCTGGGATTCAACCACTTCGCTTTGTTCCTGGTCATCGGCGATAATGCCGTTGATATCATCGTTCACCTTTTCTTTGACGGCAGCGGGCTGGGCAGCGGGCCGAGGCATCTCCATTCTAGGTGCGGGCGTGCCCATCTCTTCGTCACTCCCATCTCCCTCCTCGTCAGTGTGTGCACCCGCGCCAGCAGCGCCAGTGTTGAGCTTTCGCCGTTTGCGCCTCTCCGGCTTGAGTACTTCCTTGAACAGCGCGAATTTGAGGATCTCCTCGGCCGCCATCGCATCTCGTTCTTCAACCTTTGGGGATAGCCTAGCTTTGGCGTGGGCCGTAGCAAGACGGATGAGCGTTTCAAGGGTACGAGCGGTCAATGGAGAAGTCTACAATGCAAAACTCAGTTCCCAGCCATCACCACGATTCAGTCGCCCGTGGTTACCTTTTTGTTGTTTCCCTCCAGCTCATCGTTCCTCAGGGACGCATACACTTGCACAATCCAGTCCGCAGCGCCCTTGGTGAGCGCTGGGGCCGGCTTGCCCTTTGCGTACTGAATGTACTTCTTCACGAACGGAATGGACAGAATCTCTGGCTTTTTGGCCGTCGAGCGCGTGGATCGGTTAGTAGTGTTCGGTCCAGCTACGCCACCGTGAATGAGCGGGTCAAATTTCTCGAATGGCTCGGTGGTCGTGCCTGAAGCGTTGGCGGTTGCAGCAGCTTCTACGGAGAGACTTTGGGCGAGACTGTCGTTGACAGGAGCACCTTTTTCAAGCTTGGGGTCAATACTCAAACCGCATTCGGAGATGGGCACGACGCACCTTCCTCGTGGCCAGGCGGAAGGTAGCGATGCATGCGCAAGACATGGTCTGCGATCCTTCGGTCTCGAGTTTCGTCAACGTCGTCCGTTACAACGAATAGCAAATCGAAACGAGAAAGAAGCGAGTCGGGCAGGGCAATGTTCTTGTGCGGATCTTTATGCACATCGTACTGGCCGGGCGAGAACACATGAGACGCGATTAAACAGGCCGGCGATAAGGACTTACCTGGCCATAAATTGGGTTCGCCGCCGCAATCACGCTGCACCTCGCATTTAAGCTCGTATGGATTCCAGCTTTGGCAATCGTGACGGTCTGCTGCTCCATGACTTCATGAATCGCCACACGATCCACATCGCTCATCTTGTCGAATTCGTCGATGCACACCACACCTCGATCGGCTAAAACCATGGCGCCTGCTTCCAACCTCCGCTCGCCAGTCTCCTTGTCTGTCGTTACAGCAGCTGTCAGACCAACGCCCGAGCTTCCTCGGCCAGTGGTCGCGATCGCCAGGGGTGCAGTGCTGAGTACGAAACGCAGGAGTTGGGATTTGGCAGTACTAGGGTCGCCGACCATGAGCATGTTAATGTCACCACGGATGTGTGTACCGTTGGATAGATTCTTTTCTGCCCCACCAAGCAATAAAAGGAGTATGGCGCGTTTGATATAGTCGTGTCCGTAAATGGAGGGCGCAAGCGACGATGAAAGGAGGGTGACAATGTTTCGCCGTTGGGCGAGCTTGTTGATGTTACGAATGTCGGTATCAGTCAAACGAGTTTGCGCGATTCCTCCTCCCGATTTAGTTGACAGTAAGACAACATTGTTCGCCAGAATCAGTGTCCTACACCCGCGTCGTGAACAACGGGGACACACATAATTGGAGTTGAAAACTTACCGGAAGCCGCCAGCCCCGCCACCACCTCCAAGAGCACGATACACCCCCACCAGGGTGATCCGATCTCCTGGCTTGCATTTATCCACCAAATCGTCGTCCATTATAACGTCTACACTTCGTGGCAGTTGGCCAGGCGGGGCACGTTCGGGCATTTCCTGTATGCTAATCCGCTGGTGGTCACGGAAGGTACTGAACCCAACCTCCATCTGGAGTGGATTCTCCTCCGCGTCTACAAGCGGGGTGATGGTCGAAGTTGGTCCTTGGTCTGAGAGCGTGGTGCTATCCCGGTAGTCGCACTTGTAGAATGTCGTGGTTTTTTCACAATAGTGAATTGATCGAAGCATCTTCGGGCGAACAAGTGAACCTTTATAGGACAACCGTGAGGTAAGTCTACCAAACAAGAGGATGTCCACTTACATCGTGTGACAATCCCTTCCAAGCTAATCATCTTTCCTATATGCATAGCACGCAGCGTGCGCGGGTTCACGTGGTGGTCACCAAAACTACCCCGGAAGCCGACGTTGTATTCTTTGCCAGCAATATCATGCTTATCGACATCGTACTGAATCTTGACTCTTTCCAGAAGCGCGGCGTCGAACGCTGGGATGTAGTCGTGTGGACTCTTGAGGAGTCTATACACATAAAACGAGAACGCAAGATTCTCATCAGTTGAGACATTTCATGTATTCAAGCAGCACGTCTTACCCAATAGCATGTTCAGGATTATAATCCCTGAGATCGTCTATGTTCACGATCAAACGTGTTTCCTCCAAGCGGAGCATATTGTCAATCTCGGCGATATAGTCTGTCGAGTCAGGGCGAGAGGTATCTTCGAGAAATTCCTGCAGTCTACGACTCCTGTCGCGCATGACATCGTCCATGGGGTTTGGCTCCGGTATTTCAGCCATTATGGATGTCTCAGGGTATTGAAGAGGCGAACGCGGTGGTGGAAGTCAGTGTTGGGACTAGAGACGCGCCGGACGCACGCGCTTTCAACGTGACCAAACATAGCCACAACATTATTCATTGTCTCTATTTAGGCAAGTAGCCAACTTTGCCCACTCGTTCGCGTACATAGCAGACTCCTTCACAGCAGCTTCAATTTTCCAGTGACTTGATTAATGAGGCTAACCGGACCTAAATGTCCGGATGAAGTCATTCATAAGCTCGCTACGGATGATCTAAGCCAGAACGCACCAGGACCTATACCAAGCACGGTTCGCGAGCCGGCCGCAATCTGTGTCCTACCACTATGAGATGGTATTTGTCACTAGTTCTTGAGCAAGATATCGATGCTTATGCACTCACGCATCTTGAACAGATTTTGCGCAGAGGTTGAGACTCTGAGCCATTGCCTGCAGGAGCAAGAGTTCCTCCTCAGAATTACATTTCAAGGCTATCTTGGCCTGTCCGATCCGCTCCCAATGCCTGAGTAATGTCGGGTTGGCCGCAGATAGTGCCTTGTAGCATGCCAAAGTTGCGTGCCTGGTCCATTTCATACTTATGTGCGAAGATCATAGGAATATATCAACTCACCCGCATTGCGCAGCAATCTTCCCGGAAGACATCCCTAAGTCTGTCCGAACCACGAGTACCTATTCGGGGGATGCGGGTGGGTCAAAAATAGCCACTAGGCGAGAGCCCACTCACGAGTTTACACTCCTCCATCAACCCAGCCTTTACTTCCCCCAAGTTCGCGTCCCCGTTTTCCTCATCCGATTCATCACCCTTTGTTGAAGAGGCAGGACTAGGCTTTGGGGTGACATTCGTGTATTTCAAGTTTGAACCCACGCCAGCCCAGTATCCGATAGTAGCGGACACCAGCCCTACGGCTACAGCCAACGCAACTGATAATTTCCTTTAATTTCCTAGCAGTTGTTTTAAGGCGATCGCCTACCTGGTGAGTGGGCCGACATGATTTCAAGACACCAAAATCGTGGCATGCAGGAAAGGCCGCTCGGTGTCAGGTGACTCAGCGGCCTATGAGTTTGTATTTGTCAAAGGTCACGAGCAAAAGGCTACCACCAGTGAGTTTCGTCCAACTGGAACTTGCAGCTTGTCTCGGTATCTTGCGTAAACCTGGGCATACCTTTTTACGCCTCGAGCTTTCCTCTCGTTTACTTGTAGAACAACTGCATAGTTCAAAGAAAGCCGTCATTTGACATGAAACGACTCTACGTCTACAACCAGGAAATACTATTCTTACGGCATAAACGATCCTATGACTTTCGCTGAGGCCACACGGAGCAATTTCGGGCCGCTCTCGATTGCGTCGCCTAGATACAATTGGTTCCCATTGCACGTTTCTATGTTGTTGGCAAGACAAATGAGCACATCGCACGCTCGTTCCTTGATCGGCCCTGTTTCGTTATTATTTCGAAGTGGCCCGCTCCACGTTACCAGTTTTAGACTGTGATTCGTCGTGGCCTGCCTTGTCCTATCACCGTTCGGCAACCAGGGAAGCTTGGTTGACCTGAGAGACATATCTTCGTCCTGACAACGACACGACATTCGCACGTGGAAACCGCTTGACATATACAAATGCTCCAGGTTTAACTTGCGCGGGTGAGTTGCAGACCGAACTTAAAAGACGAGGAATTCCACACTCAGAAACTCACCTTTGCACGCCTTTCATTTCTTCATCCGAGACAGGTTCTTGGTTTGGTCTATCTTTTGGTTCATTTTCATCTCGACGTTCATTTTTTAACCTTCTTTCTACCAACACTTTACTCGACATCTGCTCTCCTTCGCGTAATCGATATGGTTTACACTCGTAGTCTCACTCTCCTTGCCATCTACCTCGTCTCTAGCTGCAATGCCCTTCCCATCCTCCGTACGCGAGAGGTACCGCAGGGTGAGTTCCCTCTTGGAATTGCTCGTGATGTTGTACGCTAACATGTCAAAATAGAGCACTCTCACGAGGCTATCCTTCGCGCGGCCAACACCGCGTTGAAACTTGACAACCCAGACAATATTCAAGATGCTGTCTTTGGACTTCTTGGGAACGCTGCAGCGTCCACCGGCAAAGGCAACATTGCGGTGCGCATATAACTTTGTATATCGTAACAATGATTGCTGATCTGCCCATACCTTATAGGATCCCGACTGCTTGCAAACCGCTACGGCCGACCGCGCGTTCACCAATGCCAAAAATGCCAACGATGTTGCTGGTATGACTGCCGCTCTGCAGTATCGCGCGCTGGAGCGCAACACCGGCTCAGTTGGCTTGAAATCGGTCCTTTGCACATCCTTCACGCCTGTTAATCCGGAGATTGCAGCCATCACGCAGCACCAGGATCCGGCGTCGGATGGTGCGGCTGCCACAAACAAGGCCATCGTGCTTGAGCTTGCGAAGCAGATTGCCTCGATTGGTGGTAATCCTTTAGACGCGCTCCAAACCGGTACTTTCCAGCCTGGTCAGATAGGTGATCCGACTGGCAAGGGAAACACCTGCGAGTAGGTTACTTCTGATTATATGGTTATATGCATTTCTAAACATGTTCTCTGCTAGCGACGCAAACGATGCGGTCGGATGCATCATTTCCCAGAACCTGATTGTATTCGACGCCACGCCAGACGAAATCAATGCTGCCGTGAGCGGCGTATCTGCCGGTGGTAACACTGGGACTGGGAACCTCGGCGATCCCAATACCGGCACCGACTGTACGCCTGTTGCGGTGACGATCACCGTGACTGCCTCCGCCGCTTCTACCCCTACCGCTACTTCGACCTCAACCTCGACTTCTGCCGCTGCCGAGACT
>WSLN01000108.1:3710-28091 GCA_019677355.1 Ceratobasidium sp. 370
CCGCCCAACAGCACCGCTTGTGGGCAGCCACCTGTTCCCGACCTCAACAACTTTCGCAAAACATGGCAGGAGAACAAGCCGGAAGTGTCTGGTGCCAAAACCCCGAGTGCACAAGCGGCAATCCGCCAAGCCGGTTAGAATGTCCAACCTGTAGCAAGTATGTGCTTTGCCCTTTACCCGACAAGCCTTGTTGTGTATGAAGTCTTACCTAGAGGGTTTGGCGGCAATCACGCGTAGGCTCGGCATATCTGGGTCGTTTTTCTGTTCGCAGGAATGCTTCAAAGGCGCTTGTGAGTACATGTAGAAATTTGCTTGCAATCCATACTTACTTGGTTCAAGGGGTACGCACGCCCTTATCACCCACGTGCGCAATGTACTGAATAACATATCAGAAATCACACAAGGTCTTGCACGCCAAGGGCGGTGTAGCCCCGGCTGGTGCGCTCAGCTTGTTCATTAATGCTCGCCTGACCCTAATTCCAACGCGTTTGCACTCTGCAGGCGGGCAGTTTAACCCGTTTTACACTTTCCCATTCACCGGGACTTTACGTCCCGTATACCCCTTATCACCACGTCGGGTGGTTCCGCCTGAGATCCCACGGCCAGACTATGCAGAAGACGGTGAGTGTCCGAGGTTGCTACCGAGTGCTCTCGGCAGGAGGGAAGATTGGGTTCTGTCTCGGATGTGCAACCACGTTTTACAAACCTCTTTGTCGTGTAATCTCCAGCGGTCACATTACGCTCCGTAATGTCCAACGTGGCTGCAATCCCGTTCAAGTGAGCATGACACGGACAAAACTGACCCAACTTCTTTGCTAACCAGGTATTCCGCATTCTGAGAGGCTCCGGAACGCGTTGTCGATCAAGATCCTGACCCCGGAAGAACAAGAGTCCATGCGAGTTTCATGCAGGGTACGTACCCCAAGATCTCCGACGTGCCCGTCGATCGTGGGTTGCAAGGTTTTAACCCCGACCTTTTTTTCGGTAGCTCGCTCGTGAAGTGCTCGATATTGCGGCTGCCGCGATCCGGCCAGGTATTACGACTGGTATGTGTCAGAGCTGTTACCCCCGCCTGTGCTGGTTTGATAGATCACCAAATGGTAGACGAGCTCGACGCAATTGTGCACGAGGAAACGATTAAGCGAGGTGCATACCCGAGCCCGCTCAACTACAGGGGCTTTCCAAAGAGTCTGTGTACGTGAGTGATTTGCACGCTCGTCGCTCGTATACCCGCCTCAATGCTATGCGCAGATCTGTAAACGAAGTCATCTGTCATGGGATTCCAGACCAGCGCAAGCTCGAGGAAGGGGATATTATCAACTTGGGTAGGAGTTCTATCAACACATGCGTCGTCTTACTAATCATAGTGAACAGATGTTTCCTTGTACTACAAGGGTAAGTGCGCACCACTCGAATCGTTGGCCATGCACCGCTTACGAGTGGGGTCACCCAGACTTTCACAGCGACCTCAATGTGAGCTGGCTCCGAACGACCGAGACCCCACTTTATTAATGCCTTTCGGCCGTGATGATTATCAGGAAACGTACCCGGTCGGCAAGATTTCTGAAGACTCCAAAAAGCTCATTCGGACAACGCGCAAGTGCCTAGACGCCGCAATCGCCATATGCAAACCAGGAGCACTATTCCGCGACATAGGCAAGGCCATGTGAGCGCTCTTCAATGTTCTAGATCGGCTAGGGGCCGTGTCAATCTGCTCGTACCCCTCGTTGGGTTCTCGAGCCATCCTTTCCCCCCTCGGACACGTGGCCCAAGTTTTCATTTGGATAACGGTCTTGCGTGCTGACGTCATTTCGTGTCCTCGTAGTGAGCCCGTAGCTCGCGCTCAAGGGTGTAGTGTCGTCCGGAGCTACACCGGGCATGGGATTCATAATTTGTTCCACCCCGCCCCGACTATTCCGCACTATGCCAAGAACAAGGCGACCGGCACCATGAAGCCCGGGATGGTACGTACATTACGAAACTAGGCGCTGGATGAGGTTGTTAACGTTGGCGCCAAGTGTTTCACCATTGAGCCTGTTGGTTACATGCCAGCCTGTCAAACAAACGCAGCTGACCGCTTCGACTTGTATAGATGATTAACCTTGGATCATCGTGGGAGGACACACATTGGCCAGATAACTGGACCGCGGTCACGGTGGATGGCGCGAGGAGTGCACAATTCGAAGAGACACTTCTGTAAGCTGTGCTGTTTTTGGCACGATATGTGGAAATTGACGATGCCATTTGACCAGCATCACAGAAACGGGGGTTGAGATTCTCACTGCCGGGAAACCCCGAGAGGACCTGTTGTGACCGCATACATACGGTACGCCGGTGCCAAGGAGCATGAGCGGCTGTAAAATTTTGGATTGACAGAAATGGAGATGTCGCTTAGCTTTACTCTGGCTCCGGTGCCGCTAGAAGACGGCCCAAAAGAACCGTTGTGTGCAAGTGACAGCATAACATAACATGTGGGCTGAACAATGGTGACGCGCTAGTTGAACAGTTGTGGAAGCAGAGCCACCCAGGTGCCACCGGGTAAAGTCTGGGAACCGCTACCAGCCGCGGTTAGCACGAAAGCTAAACCCCTAAAGAGCGACGATGAGCTATTACGAGTGTTCTTCTCGGGTGTGATGCACATAATAAACGCCCGTCCGGGCAGAGTGCGGCAAAGCAAATCCGCATGACAAGCTGAGCCCTTCTGGCCCTGCCCTTTCACGTCTTCGGACTTCGGGTCCCTTGCCTCATGGCGAATCATGGGGCACATATCGCCTTATCTATCTGGGCGGCTTAGGGACGAGAACCAACATCCGGCTCGAATTTGGTACTTAAGGGGCCGACCATCGACAGTCCCCGGCATCCCGCCTCGTACTTTCGACGTCTTTTGTATGGAGCCGCGCAAGCCTTATTTCTTCTACTTTGTGACCAGTACGTCGACACGCCTGCCGTACTCCACATCACTCACCCTGTCACAGATGGCCGCACACGGGGTGGCGCGCCAATTTACAACCTTCTCAAGGTACCGTTCGTCCCCACGTCGAGCGTACGCCATACTGATCCCATCGTCCCCGCAGCACACACCGTGAGTGCATACGTCATGCATATAGCCTCGCCCGATAAGCTCGTTTCTGATGTCGCTTCTGCGATCGGCACAGCGGCTCGACCGTCCCTCGGGCGTTCACGGTCAGTTGTCTACCTGTCGCTCGCGCCCCGTACTGAGCTCAGCACCGCAGGCAGAGATCCGATGCGTATGTTGATTGGGCTTGCCTCGGGACAACTGACCCAACTCGACGCATAGTGTGATTTGTGGAGCGAAGCATACTCTATAAAAGTGAGCATGCCTGTTGGCTGTTCCACTGGTATACTCAATTCGGCTTGTCAGGACGGGTGCTCATTTGTCCAATATGTGGACGGCCCAGAATATCGTAAGCAATTGCTGCTATCCCTAATTTGTCTCTTGACTTATTGTTCCCCCTAGACATCAGGTAGGCCACCCGCGCTAGCTCACCAGCTTCGAGCTTACACCATATCCAAGCTGTCTGGGATGCGGTCGTGAGTTTGCGAAACGGTATCTCCGACAAGGTACGCCCCCACACTTTTTATTAGACGCTTTGATCCAACTGTGACGACACAGGTACGCTCGTTGAGATACGAGACGTTCCGCCATGACCGTGATCCAGCGCCGTGGACAGAGATGATCAGTCGAGCACAACCTCGGGGGACAAGGGGAAAATTGTATCATAATCATACTAATATACCCAACATGAAACTCGTATTTCAGCCAGGGGGCAACAGGAATAGGGACAATGGAACGACCGGACCAAATTCGCGAGAGAAAGCGGAAGAAAGGGCCACAACAATAAGAAAAAGACAAATATATCCTAGGAGCGGAGAAACTTCAACAGCTCGTCCTCGCCCTTGGCAAGTATCAACGTTTTGATTTTCTTCAGTTTGGCAATTTCTGCAGGGCTCAGGTCATCATCCGTGACCGACACGGACGAGTTGCGGCCTTCTGCCGCTTCTCGTCTATTGTGTACCGCCGATTTGGCGCTTGACGGATTTGAAGGCGTAGGATCAGTCTGTGGCGACGAGAACCGGTGGCGGTCGGATCGCCGTGGCTGCGAGGATTCCCGAACAACAGGGCGAGCAGCTGCTTTCGAGGCTGGGATGCGAATAGCAAACGATCCTGCTTTGGGTATTATTTTAATTCCATTGGCAGACGGACGCGCTGGCTGCGAAATGATAGGCCCGGGTGAGAGCAAATTATTTGAAGCTTCCTGTCGAGATCATGAGTTCTGGGGGCACGCGCAAATAAGCTAGAACCATACCCCTCTAAAGATTGAAGATATAGTTTCGTTGTACTCGTGAGGATCATCACTGAGTATCGATGACAGTGGAGAGCTGGGGCGCGTGTTGATCGAATGCTCTGTGTGAAAATTATCGTCTGCGAGCGAGTTTGGTGACGATTCGGATCTAGCTTGTACGTGAAATGAATGCAAAAGCTAGCAAGGTTTAGCGTGAGACCCGAAACCAGCTCAATCATAGTGCGACACGCACCTCTGCAGCCGCAAGATCACCCATGCCTTGTCCTTGATGAGGCTGAGCGTTCTCCAAGCCATCATCTTCGTGATCAGAGAGCGAACTAAGGGACGTCAACGGCGAAGACGAAGGCGTAACAACTCCTGGAGAACTTCGAACTGGGGTCGTGGGTCGGATGACGGGTGGTGGAGCAGGCGACGAAACTCTACACCACCGTGTCAGTGCCAGATGTGCAGATCATATGACCATACCGCCCACCTCGACACCTCACGCATACGATTACGCTTAGCCTTTTTCCAAAAATCGAGTACAATCGTTTGTTCAGGTACGCGGTATCGCTGCCCGTTTATTCTAACTTCCTCATAAGCGGCCCGCATAACCTGCGGTATGAGCTGTACCGGCTCGCTGTCCATGATGACCTCGATGTTCCCATTGTTTCGTTGCCCGGGTTTTGTGATGGTTACGACCCGACTCCCGGTTTTCGGTATTCGAATTTTAGGCTACCGACCCAGTCAACTAATCGGACTAGCCGCGAGAAACGGACATTACACGTACGACCGAGTGTGCTGCGTGGTTGGGACACATCCATCTTCGCCCATTTACCGGTAGAACAGCTAGGGGTGGATCTAGGCAGTCCATGTGCCAGTGTAGGCGGCAATAGTCACAGGATATAATCGGACGTCCGCGACTGCTGAAGTCTGACCAATGATCCGTAAAGATAGGACCTTTGCTGCAAGGGAAATGGAGCCGCTAACCTCCTGTGGACTGTCCATCGTCCATGGTAGAGGACGATGCGGACAGACCGCACTTGAAGCATAGCACCATCGCACCATGGCGATCTCGTAAACGGTATGGATCACGCTCTTCAACAAAGCCGTGTCGACTATCTCCAAACTCAGTACCGGCCGAACCTCCCGAAACCGCTCCGGCGACTCACCTTAATCGTTCACGCACAACATCTCCACTGTCTATGTATGTTCCGCTACTACTAGTTGTGACTGCGTGTAGATCGAGTAAGGCAAAATCCTAGGCGCGAAAACACGACTCGGACGACTTGCCATCCTTGAAATGGGCCCGGATATCTTCCGGAAGCGCGAATACCTTGGGTGGTTCGCAAGCCAAGTGGTACATTAGGTCGTCGAACAGGCCATTGAGGTTCACCCGCTTGGTGTTGGTTTCTAGCCTGAACTTGGGAGGGGGAGGCTTGAGGCCGTTCTGCGCGTGTGCAACGGTCAAGGAAAATTTTAATACAGGCTCAGAGGCAGACGAACCCTTTTCGCCATACATGATTGGCAATACCATGTTTCTTCCTGCAGTTCGTCCAATGGGGGGTTGAGACATAGCAAGTGGAACGAGCGGGGGCACCCATCGCAAAACACGAGATGTCCGCCCTGTAATGAGCAGCATTCACAGGTAACGTTGTTCGACTGTGGTTAGAATAAAGTGTTGGAGAACGCCTATGTGGTTATAAAGTAGAAAACACATACATATCCGTCACCCTCATGGTCTCCAGCCTCGACTCCGGTGTCCTTGCCCTTGCCTTTTCGTCGGCTGCTCAGTGTAGGCTTCACACTAGGCGTTCTGCGCACCCCCAACTGCATCCCGTCGAATCGGCCACCGCTCGCAAAAGAAGGATCGTACGCTTCAAGCGGGGGCGGCAGGTCGGTGTGGGAGATAAAAGGGTCGTCGGTCGGCTCCGGCTTGACGCCCGTCGGAGCGAGCCCAGTGTCACGTGTGGTGAATGGGGATGAGTCTGGGGACGTAAACGGATGCGATTTCTTGCCTCTGGGACGTTTAGGTTGGACGTGGGGGGCGAGTGACGTTCCTGGACTAGTGCCGTTCGCCATCGCCGTCACAGAAGGTTCCAGATCGGTAATTGGGGCAGCTTGGGGGGATGCCACGGCCTCGGGAGTCACGGAGTTCCCGTCCGCGGTTAGCGGAGAGTTCCCCAGCTGGCGCGACGAGGCGCGGGTGCCGAGGGATGTTGGAATCGAGGGCCTAGAAAACGGGGGGCGCGTGAGTGGCAGGCCAGAGGGACCAACATCGACGGTGGTGCCAATGAAAGTCCACATACTGGCGAGACAAGCGTATTCTCTTGCGTGCGCCGCCACTCTCCGCCATCGCAGTCAAACTCTCGGCGGTTTCCCCGTCCGGGATAACGGGTACGGGCGATGGCGGACGAGCAACGACAGCGGGAACCGGCTCGATCGGCACGATGGGCCGCTGCTTTTGCGGGCGTCCAACGTGCGCCATGATAGCACCAAGACCTGGTGGTTTCTTCTTGTGTGAGATCTTGCCCGTGCGAGTGAGCACCTGCCCCTTCTCGTTCATGCGCGGGAAGCCTGTGAGAGGTGGTGGGGCAGGCATGATCTCCGTCGCGAGCGAGGGGTCCGCACCGGGCACATGTGGTTGGTGGATCGATGACGATGACGGCGAGTAGAGAAAGTCGTACGCGGGGTCCATCCCAGTCGCCATTGCCAAGGTGGGCGACAGAGATGCTGCGATAATGGGTTCAGAGATCAACTGGTGAGTGGAGAGTGGCGTACGTACTGTGCAAAGTGTCGCTTGATCCTGTGCAACAAGCACTTACTCCAATCAAATAGCGGCAATATCGTGCTGCTGGGGCAAGTTACTCGCGCGGCGTCACTAGCAAACGCTCGCTGCTTCCGGTGGTCAGCTCCCGATGACAATTACGTCCACAGTCGGCGGCCATGCTACTTACGGCGATGCCCAGCTGTTCCTCTCCCGCTGCAGTTCTATCCAAGGTCCCAGTAATCCTGCGAGTATGGTCGTATCGGTCGTGGTTGGAGTTTAGGAGATAACCTGCGAAATTGTAATAGACTTGTTGTCATTCAAACCAAATACACGATCGAAGTCGCCTCCACATCCAACCTCATCCACAACCACCTGATGTACAAAACGCGCCTTGCGCACTGACATCACCTTATCAGCAGGTCTTTAAAATGAGCGTATTATTACGGACGGCCCCGAGAGCCTACAAAGCAAGCGGGTATAACAGTGACAATATACGTGAAGGTCATGAAATGTCGTGAGCAGCAGCCAACACATATAAAATGATCTTCACAGGACACAGGACTGGACACAAATCGACAAGAAAGAAAAAGCACAAAAAAACATCCGTATAATATACAAGTCAGTCACTCTACTTCATTCCCCGTGCGCCATCTACTTCCAAAGCGGCTTTCCAGGAGCACCCCTCATGGCGCTGAAATCGAGACTCTGGTCGCCTGCAAATCGCTCTCCTGCTGTCCTTGTAGCCTTCAATGGCACCCTTGCAGGTCCAACCCCGGCCAACGACATCCTCCCAATCCCGCTCATACGTCTTGAATGGCCCATCCCCGCGCCACGCATCTTGAACGGTGACCGCTGCGGTGGTGACATCAACGGCGGAGCGCGTTGCCTCTGGGGCCCGCTGCTCCCGCTCGCACCCGCGCTGCTGCCTGCCCGGCCTCCAGGAGGCGACAGAGTCGGGATCAAGCTCGATCGCCTTCGCACCTTAGCCACCACCAACCCCAGCCCCGACCTGCGACGTACAGACTTGGTCACAGAGCCAGGCACCCGCTTCGCAGGGAGCACCACGCTGTCTTCTCCGACCGCCACCGGCTTGCGTGTTGGTGTACTAGACCCGACGACCTCCGCGGAGACGCCACCCCAGCCCATGCCAGGGCTGACCTGGTTAGACACGTCCGCGAGGCCGGCGCGCAACGCCCTGGGGGACTCTTCAGCAAGGCTCCCGAGGGCCTTGGATCCACCACCGCCAAAGGACTTGAGGAATCCGGAGTCGAGCCTGCTGCCTCGGCGTTTGGGAGGTGCGGCGAGGTTGAAGATTTGATTCTCCTCGCCACTCAGTTCATTCTCCTTGGCCTTTTCTTTGCCTGCAACAGACATAACAGTTTCCTCGGCTTCCGCGTCCTCCCATTCCGCCTCGCTCATGGACCCGGCCGACGGGATGGGATAGATCTTCTCGGGTGCGATAGCAGTCCGTGCATCGTCTAGTGATCCTTCACCAGCCTGGTCGCGCCACTGGACCACTTTCTTGGGAGCACGAGCAACAGGAGCCGGAGCTGGCAGGACCTTAGGTATAATACTAGTGATACTGGAAGTCCGACGAGATACGGGTTTACGAGGTGACTTGAATCGCCGAGGGGAAGGAGCAGTGCTGCTGGTGATCGAAGTGTTTGCCGCAACCGACGAGCGACGTGTCCCACGCGGGGCAGGCTGGGGAAGCGAGTATCTCCTGGAAGCATTTGCGGCCGTATGTCCATTAAACGAAAGCAACGACGAAGGTCCAGAGCCCGGGACAGCTGACTGGCCCAGCACGTTGAACAGAGTATGTCCGTTGGAGTCTGCGATACGTCCGAGAGCACCAGCCACCGCACGCAACGTTTCTTCGGAGTTCTCGTCCGCAGTTGCGTTTCTCAAGACTGCCGCACCATCCATCATCATCACTGAACAGCGCGCCACTACGCCTGCGAGTGCGGCAACGACTTCTCCCATCTCGGACACCGTCGCCTCCAATACATTCACCCGTGCCTCTGCCTTGCGTGTATCGAGCTCGGCCTTTTTCGCCTTCGCGTCCAGCCGAACGACCTCGTTGCACAAGTCGTCGCCTAGTTTGCGCTCCGCAATGCTCCTAAGCTGACTGTCGAACAACTCGTTGGCTCGCGCGGTGCTCGCCAGTTGGTTCTCCGCTCCCCGCGCAATAGATTCCTCGCGTGTCGCCAGGTTGATCAAAAGCGAGCGCTCTGCTTGCTTGTCCGAATCGGAACCCGAGGCAGAAGGATCAGCATCCAATTGCTGCAACCTCGCCCTGATCGCAGCCAACCTCAGCCTCGAGGTGCTCGCCACAGCTTGGCCCCGTGCGCCGTCGACAAGTGCCGTGCCAGCAGACTCGACCTTGCGTTGCATTTCATCCCTCGCACGCAACGCGGCTGCCTGGGCTTCGCGTTTCTTGCGCGTCTCCGCCTCGCTATCGTTCGTGGCACGCCCGGCAAGCTTAGCCTTGAGCTCGGCGACCTCGTCGTTGAGTCGGCTGATCGCTTCGACGTATTGCGCGACATGTCGATCGACGTTGAGGAAGTTTCGAGAGACTTTGGTCTTGATCTCCTTCGCCCTGTTCGCATACTTGAGCGTGTTTTGGGTATCCTCATAATGTGCGCTAGTCGGAGCGACGCAAACAATCATGACCGTGCGACAATTTCCTCCAAGCGAGAATTTGAGCAGGCGCGTGAGCTTCGAATTGCGATAGGGGACATGTCGTGTGCGGCCACCAGTTGCGCACAGAGCGTTGATGCAGTTGCCGAGTGCCAGCAAGGACTTGTTGATGTTTGCGCCCTCGAGCATACGCTCACCCATGTTTCGCGTCGCGCTCGCGCGCTCGCTTCCGGCCAAGTCGATGATTGAGAGGGTTGCACTGGTCTTGCATTCCGTCGTAGACGCAGTACGAGGTGACTGGGTCACGTTGATTTGCAACACGGCGTGCGAGCGCGAGGATGTCTGGTTCGCATGTGTTGGAGACTGCGTCCGTCGATGATTGCCGTCCAAAACGAGCTGTTTGACTTCCTCGGCCGTAGTGGGACTACGCGTAACAAGGCCTGACACAATCACCCGGTTCGACTTGTCTTCGCGCAGGGTAAGGCCGCCCTTTGGGACGTAGGAGCCAGGCTCGGCAAGCAAATCGCGAATATCCTCGTTGTAGATTTCCAGAAAGGTGACCGAGACCTGGACGATTTGTTCTGTTTCAATTTCGGCGATACGCTGGAAGAGCTCGGTCATGGTGAGGTATATGATACCTGGGTCAGCGTCTGTGCCACTAATAGTGTGGGTTTTGCCGCAACCAGTAGCCTGCAGACGCGTTAACCGGACTAGATGAATCACGTAAACAAAAACACACACCCCATAAGCAAACACAGTCGCGTTGAAGCCGTCGAGTAAACCATTCAAAAGTTTCTTGGTGGTTCCTTCAAATACGTCAATCTGTTGTGCATCTTGGTCGAAGACGCGGTCGAAAATGTAGAGCTGATCCTTAAATGGTCTTCGCCCAGGGTAGTACCCCCTGGCTTCATAAAGCCTGCTTGACTCTTCATCCGGGGGGTCAAATGTGAGCGAACGGTCATCGCATGGCTGAACAACGCGACGCAGCGGGTACATCGTGGCTTTTGGCGCGGCGGTCAAGTGTCCGTCGCCACCAAAAGCCGCGGGCATGGAATGACCTAGCGGGGGGAGACGGTCTGCTTCATATGCGGTAGGGGGCCGTATCCGTACTGCAACAGTGTCAGCCCCACATAACTAGATTGAAAACAAGGCCTTACCCGCTACTTCAATGGAGGATGGTTCGCTAGACATGATGTGGCCGCAAAGGATACAAGGAGCGGCCGAGGATTCAATAAGGCGCGTGTCCAACAGCACTCACGTGATCGTGTGGGTCTCAATATGACTCACGTGATACCACCTCATTTAGCCACATCGTTTCGGAAGTTGCCTTCGGACATGTCGTCCACCCCCCACTTATAGCTCTTCATTCGGCAACAAATTCGCATTTGACTACAGAACGGATAAAGTTGGGCGCAGACGGTATCAGAGCAGATCGGCCGACCAGGGTTGCATTACCTGCCTGGACTTCGCGGTTATGCTCGCTTATCGGCGTGACCTTATCAGCAGGGTCGCTTGGAGGACACCACACATTCTCTCCTGGCCCGAGGGCTGGCTTCCTTGTGCCATAAAATAACCCACTGGGAGGGGCATAGTTCGCTGTGTTCGGCTCAGAACCCATCCACCCCCTCCTCTCCCATTCTACTGTCCACCCCTCCTGATCATGACCCTCCTGCATCGTTCCAACTCGCTTCTCAAGAAGCTCGAGGTCGAACATGAGCCTGGTCTCACTACCACCCAGCTCTTCCTATCTAACGAGGATCTTCAGCCAGTTCCACCCGAGCGTCGCACATGGAAGGCCTGGAATTTCTACGCTTTGTGAGGCGTTCATTTGCTTTCATCGCTATGTCCCAATACTGACCCGAATCCATGCACCAATCAGCTGGGTTGCCGATTCCTTCAACGTTAGCCACATAATGCCTCGTACACGCCGTTGCTTACATGATTTCTGTAGATCAACACATGGATGATCGTGAGCTCCATGATTCAGGCTGGCCTTTCCTGGTGGCAAGCTTGGATTTGTGTTTGGCTTGGGTAATTTTAATCGCGTTTATATTTGGGGTCACTCTGACCGACCTGTCTCCTGAAGTTATGGCATTGTCGCTCCGTTTATCGTTCTCAATGCGCGCCCAGGTGCTATGCAACACATCACGTTCCCTGTTGTTGCTCGCACTAGTTTCGGTCTTTGGGGGAGCTTGTGGTGCACTTTCAATCGCGGGGCCATGGCTTGGTGAGCTGAAATAACCCTGTTCCTTTCCGATCGCTCATGTCTTGATAGTATCTGGTATGGTGTTCAAGCCAGCATCGGCGGAACCTGCGTGCGTGTGATGCTGCGTTCCATGTGGCCGAGCATCGAACGCCTCCGTGGGTCCGGTGCACTTGGAAGATGCGGCTGGTTGCTGACACCTACTGCTTTCAGCCAATTCGATGCCCACATCCTCCGGTACAAATACACGCGACTTTATGTGCTTCTTTCTCTTCTGGCTTATCTCCCTCCCGGCTATTTGGTTCCCCATCCACAAAGTGTCCGCCCCCTTTATTCTGTTTGCGTAGAGTGCTAGCTAACACCAGGTTGCCGGCAGCCGCCACCTATTTACCGCTAAAGCCATCGTGGTACCTATCGCCGGTATCACCTTCTTCATCTGGTCCATTGTCAAGGCCAAAGGCGTTGGTCCCATTATCCACCAACCCAGCGCGCTGCATGGTTCTGACCTAGCATGGGCGATGGTCACATCCCTCATGAGTTGCATTAGCAACATGGCCACCCTCGTCGTGTGAGCAACACCTCTCAATTGCGACGATTCAGCTGTTCAACTTGCATCCTTTAGCAACGCACCGGACTTTGCGTCGCGCGCTCGCCGTCCGTCTGATGCGGTTATTCCCCAGCTTATCGCCGTTCCACTCGGGTTCTCTTTGGTTTCATTCCTAGGTATCATTGTGTCCTCGTCCAGCCAGGTCATCTACGGGGAGGCGGTCTGGGACCCAATTCTGCTGCTCAACAAACTATTGGACAATTCACCAAGTCACGCAACACGTTTCGGTGTCTGGTTCATCTCGGCCTCGTTTATCCTTGCTCAGGTACGTCCAGCCTAAGACTTTAACGGACTACTAAATGCTAATATACCATTTGCATGGTGGCTAAAAGCTGGGCACAAACATTTCAGCCAACTCTATCAGTGCTGGTTGCGACTTGACTGCCTTGTTCCCCCGGTTTATCAATAGTACGCCCCTATCTAAAACATGCTTATGATGTTTGCTCATATTCATAATGTTTCGGCTAGTCCGGCGGGGTGGGTATGTTGCCGCCGTTGTCGGTCTTGCCATGTGCCCGTGGCAGCTCCTGAAAGACAGCAACTCCTTCACATCTTACCTCTCGGGTACGCCCGCCCCACCCGCTCACCAAAATAACGGACTGACGCTCACTGTCCATAGCTTATTCCGTCTTTTTGAGTTCAATCGCGGGAGTCATGGTCCGTATGGCTAAGGCGTATATTAGTATCCGGCTGAACCTTATTCCCTGTGCGTGTGCAGATCACCGAATATTGGCTTATCCGACGCGGACACTACCGTATTTCTGATCTATACCACACCGAGCGCAACGGATGGTACTGGTACACGTTCGGCATCAACCCTAGGGCTTACGGTACGTCCCCAATCCTTGGCGCGCGACCCGAACACTGACCGACTCTTGACATCTAGCCGCGTACATCTCAGGCATCTTGATCAACGTTGTGGGCTTTGCTGGCGCCAGTGAGTCACTCTTAAATTACATCGGCGAAGGCTGAAACTGACTGAAACCTATCCCGACCAGCCGGCCAGTCAGTCCCCCTCGCTGCGACGCGGATCTACCAAATGGCGTTCTTCACGTAAGTTTGTCTCAGGCCCATAGTCTCCACCATGGCTGAGCCCTGTCTAGCGGCTTTGGTGTCTCCTCAACTATCTATTATACCCTCAACCGTATCTTCCCCGTGGCCGGCGCAGGACAACCCTTTGAAGAGATCGATGAGTCCCAGTGGCGCCCTGCGGCTGAGCTCGAACGGGAGGAAGATGAGTACAGCGACTCTAAAAAGCAGGACGACGGTGCATATGTCAAGGAAGTCCCCGCATGAAGCAACAACCTCCGAGGTTGTACGAATCGATAATGAACTGGGAGACGAGCACCCGTCTAATATATATGCTTTCATTACAATGAGCCATGTTCCAATACAACAGCAGGACAGCGGACAGGTGCAAGGTGGGAAAGCGTGAAGCAGAAAACGAGAAGCAAGAGGCGAAGGACCTTTTCAGATCGTGAATATAGCTTCTGATAAAGATCAGGGGAGTGGGGTAGCAAAAGCAAACAAGGCAAAACTACGTGGGGGTGCATACAGTAAGTACGTGAGCCAAGCAACAGTGCAAAGCGTTAATAACACAAAGGCACGGTAGATGGCGACTGGGGGGTAACGGTCATGTGAAGCGTGTAAATAGAGCATAGGGTAAGATACGGGTTGGACGCAACCGGCCAGATAGCAGTGTGGGTATGGATCGACCTTGATCAAGGGCAAGGCAGGACGCATGGAGCCCTCGTCCGATATCGGTCTAAGATGATGGGACGGCGGCTCCATGCGACCGGCAATAGGGTCGGGATTAGAATTGTGGAGCGTCAGGCATTGGAGCGGGTCCCTGAAGCGGCATCGGTGGATTTGCCAGGACGGTGTGTCCACCGGTAGCGGTGACCCATTTGTCGATTCCGTTTACGAATCCTGAATTTGAGCATTCAATTAGGTCGTGTTCTGCGTATGATCTCTCGGAATCCACATACCCGATTCGCGCAACGTCTCATATAAAGGCTGGCTATCTGCAGGCCCATCGCTCGCAGAGTACGTAAAATCAACGAACACAACATTGCCCGGTTGTTCTTTGGGAACCAGAACATGTCTAGGCTTGAGGTCTCGATGTGCCACGCCGGACGCATGGATAGCCTGCAGCCCGCGGACGGAAGCACTAGCCTGCGAACGAACAGATGAGATTCAGAATAAGCTCGGGGCCAGGTTGCCACTCACAATCTTCCAAGTTTCCTCGATGTTCATTTCACCGCCGATTGCACGGATGTATTCGTCCAGCGTCCAGCTATTCACATCTTCCATCACATGTCCGATGACTCTCTCTTCGCCACAGGGCAAGGAAAACTACAAAGGCACGCTTAATTAGACGAATTGACAGGTGCAAGACCACTTGCCTCATACATCCCATATGAATACGGGCATAGTTGTCCTTGATGAGGTTTAAGCATATCGTATGCCCACGCTTCGGCTTCCGCCTGCTCTTTCATCGAGTACCATGCACACTCCGATTTATCTCCCAACAGATCTTCCGATGTGGGAGGAGGGAACAGCGATTCTTGAAATAACTTGACGACTACGGGCAAACCCTGGGACCAGCCACCGCCGGTAGAGCATCGAAGGTTCGCCCTCCAAACTTGGGCCCACTTGTTCTGACCCTGTCGAATCGGCTCACGGAGATTGATCGTGAACGGCCTGTCAAATTGCCCTTCGTAGCCGATACTGGGCCTGAAGTAAGCGGCGAGAAAGTCTATGTTGGGAGCCCGTCGATTCTGGGTCAAGATTGGTCAGAAAACGCTGTCAATGGGTTCGACTGGAAGCTGATCCTACCGTTGAAAACGATTCATAAAGGGAAGACATCTCGATCGTCGGGAAAAGCGAAGGACCGTAGAACATAAGATGATCGTCCACGGTTAGAGGCCGCATGAGAGCAAAGTGCCTGGCTCCTGAAAGCCGCTGTTCAAAAAAGCGAAAAGCCTCGAGTGTTCTCGGCGGCTCCGAATCATTGAAGGGCGGAGCGGCGCCGGAAAAGTCGACAACTTGGCGAGAAGTTGGGATGTGCAACGTTTCCGGAATAGTTCCAAAGTCATTGTCTGTTCTAAATGGAATGGGAGGCATCAACGGAGGTGAAAACGGGAACGGTGACGCCATCTCCTCCTGGTACTTGGGAGGCCATGACATTGGAGGGCCATACTGGGGTGGCGGTGAGTGTGTATCTGACGTTGTTCGCTTTTGGTACATGCGCGTTAGATCAGGAACAGAGGCAGGAGAAGGCAAAGCATATCCGAACGAGCTAGTGGGGGAGGCAAGGCCTGGAACCGTGGCTTGGGTCGAGTATCGACGTGGGATCGGGACTGGGGAAGGAAGGGGCGAGGGCATCCCCTCGGACGGTTCCGATTTGACGCTGGCGCGTTCCTTGCCATACGCCGATCTATCCCTAGAAGTTGCGGTGCCCGGCTTCCTCTGACGCGCGCTCTCATAGACCCCGGCAGGAACCTCAATATCTTTCAACGTCTGCCGACCGGATAAGGCAAGTGATCAGCGATCAAGCCCATGCACATAGGGGTAAGTTCGCACCGCATCGTCCTTGACTCCGGGGATATTCGAGTGGCTGTCGGTAGTAAAATAAGCTACAACGTGCCATTTGACCGAGGAGTCGTCGCCCATGCGAACTAGCGTCGAAAAAGTCTGTTTCACAAGGCCCCCATATGTGTTTTTAGTGGAAGGTTTAGGGCCTCGGTCGTAGGGCGCGGCCCGACCTCGCGCGGACGCTCCGGATCGGCTCGCACTAGTTGCGCATACGGTAACAAAGGCGCAGAGATACAGTTGAACACGAGATCCAGACGATCGAAAGGCAAATCTAAAACTCAAACTCACGGGTCAAGGGCGTCGGTACTGGCAGTCGAGCCAGAGGCTGGTTTTTCGTCGTAGAACTGGAGAGCTTGTGTTTAGCCGTTGGCTGCAAGTGCGCCAGAGGAGCTCACGGACCAGGAAAGGCTCGCGCATGCGGGACGGGCTAGGGTGCCGTCAGTCACAAACCACAAGGACGATGCGACCTCACTCACCCCCAGGCCAACCCATCAGTCCACCTGCTGCAGTTCTATACCCCGCCACATCAACGTCGCTCAATTTCCATAAAAAGGCAGTGGACTCACGTCGCCTGTTCCGATTCGGCAAAGACGAGAGCGTACGGCACGGCATTAGATCCCGAGCGATGCAAAACGTAAACAGACGACAGGTGCACGGGCACGGGCACGACTTGCCTTCCTGCCAGACGAAGACGGAGCCAGGCTTGATGTAGAGCGATCGCTCTGCGTCGGTGAGGCGGCGGGTGACGAGGCGGAACAAGCCCCTGCGCACGCCTTCCATAAGCACGAGACAATCAGAAGCGGTTGTGAGTCTGAGATTTGTGTGCGTCGGCCGCTCGTCCATTGTCAAAACGAGAGTAGTGTGGGGTAAGAAGCATTCAGTGTTCAAGTGCCCTAATGATATTTACCAGCCCGGCGGATGGATCGAAAGGCTAGCTGGCGAGCTAATCGATGCTAAATGTGAGCAGTTTTCCGACACGAGGCAGGCTGGCGTATGTGTCACTCCGTCGGATGACCCTGATTCCGGCCAGCGCTGCACACCAGCACCCAACCCGCCTGCCTCTGCTGCACGCGCGCAACGCTGGCGGCCGCGGAGGCCTGGGTGGCGTCCGTTCCAGCGGCCAGGACGATCCGCTGTTGCTGATGCGCGGAATCGACAAGTCTCCTTGCGCTCGCCCCGACCTGGCTATATCAGGAGAGCGAGTGCCTGCTCGCCTCGACGAACCTTGGGTCCCTCGATTTCGAAGTGCATCCCAATGTGTCGGCCGCACCCTGGAAGTGAGATGGGGGAGCACCGCGCGCGTTTTGGGGCACTAGAGCAAAAGTCTGAATTTCGGGGCTAGACCACACGGTCCGGTGTGTCTTCAGCCACACCGGAAACAGAGAACGACAACGTAGCATACAAATGTTTATTAAAATGTTCAGATTAACCGGAGAATAAGTCACGCGTGCGCGCCCCGCCCCGCGCCTGGGGCCTCACTCCACTCGGCAGGTATGCCCATCCCCTGCCGCATCTGGTCCGCCCGCGACGTGACGAGCCCAAAGACACGCTCGATATTTGCCAATATCGCAGCGTCCTGTGCCATCTCCTCCTCTGTCGGCTGCCTCGACTGAGCGGTCTCCGCAGATGCACGCATGACACCGTGTTCCCAGCGCTTGACTCGCCAGTACCCCATCAGGGACGTCAGCAGCACGAACCAGCCAATGGTCATGAGGAAAAACGACAGCCAATCGTTGGCCGCCGTAATCGAGTCCGCCACGTCCCCCATCGGCATGGTCCCGTTTCCCATCGCCGTGCTGTTGAAGCCTGGCGGCGGAGATGTAGAGTAGTACTTATCGGCCTCGGCCGCCGTCGCAAACGTGGGCTTGGGGGGACTGGGGTGAGCCTCGTCGTTTGGCCATCCCCATGTGTCGTCGGTGTCGTCGCCTTTTGCCCGCAGGTAGAATCCGTACTGAATAAGAGTGACACCCAGCCCTGCACGGGACCCATACTTGCCTGCGTGCGTCGTGTGCAACAGGTAGGTGAGGAGGAAGCCCACAAACTGAAAGGACATCGAAACAAGCAGGTTCCATAGGAATGAAAACAGCGATCCGGTCGGGAGGCCGTCGACGATGAGTTCGCCAGGTGAGGACGACGGAGCAATAACCGTTGTCTCCCAGTAGGGCGGTACAGCGTCTGCCTGGGCAACACTGTACGACTATACCATGTATCAACATCAATCAAGACACGCCGGCCGAGGTGACCACATACCGGAGGCCCGTCCTTCTGTGCATCTTCGGGTGTCCAATTAGGGCCATCGGCCTGGGCCCCTCGTATTGGCGCTGCACCTCCAGGCTTTGCCGTTACGTTCCCGAACACACCGTCATTCTGCATCCCACCACCGACTGGACCCGAGCCCACTCGTGCATAGCCTGCTCTCCCATACTGACCAGGCAATATCGTGCCCAGTACCCTCTTGAAAAACGGAGGTCGGGGTGCAGCTGGTACAGCCGTAAACGACGGAATCTCTCCATTTGTGTTGCCGTACGTGTTCGGAAGCGCTAGCGCCGATGGCCGTGGCGGGGACCCAGGAGGTGGGGGATAGTCGTACTCGAAATCGTACACGCCGGGCGTGGTCGGCGTACGCACGGGCGTTTGGGGCTGCGTTCCACCCCCAGCAGTGGGATGCCGCGCCAGAGATTGAGCACGGGAATGGGACAACAAGGGGGCTTGCGCGGCCGAACTGTGGTGGGTATCAAGGTCGTCCTCGTCGTCTGAGCCGTTGTCGAACGCGGCGTTCATCTCGTCCTCGGGAGAGATGCGCTCGACGGGGAGAGCGGTATATCCTGCAGGCATGGTGTGTGCAGTCCCGGCGAATGATTGCAATGAGAATGTGTTGAGGCTGTCGAGACCGTTTGGTCGCAATGGCGATCCGCTGCGGTGTTGGCACGTGACTTTTCTTGATCCGCGGCGCTAAACGTTTTGCCCAAGTTCCTTCCCCTACGTTCCAATCTCATTTCAACTTTGTAAGCCTTTACTGCATACAGTCCAGTGAAGAGGTATCGTGTCAGAAAAACCACGACCAAAATGGGCGATATTCTCCAGGTTCCCTCTCCAGCAGATTTTCATGTCCATCTGCGGCAGGGGTCGATGTCTGCGCTCGTTACTCCCCATGTCGCGCTCGGAGGGTTCAAGCTCGCATATGTGATGGTGTGCCCACTTTTTTCGACTCAAGCAGTTTGTACAGACTCGTCCACGCCAGCCAAACACCAAACCCCCCATTACAAGCACTGAACGGGCCCTCGCATACAAGAAGGAACTCGAGGCGATCGATCCCCAAACAGAGTACATGATGACGCTATATCTCTCACCAGAACTCACCCCAGACGAAATTCGCAAAGCCAAGGCAGCGGGGATCTCTGGTGCGCCTTTGTATATCCATGTCCAAGGTTAACCTAGTCCTGATGAAATATAGGCGTCAAATCGTACCCGCGAGGAGTAACTACGAACTCGGACAGCGGTATTGAATCCTACGAGGTCTATTACCCCGTGTTTGAAGCCATGCAAGAGGTTGACATGGTGCTAAACCTCCATGGCGAAATACCCTCCGAGGCGCGGACCGTAAGTAGCCGCCATGTTCACCGCATCTGTATTCAATTAAGTTCTCGACAGAATACATGCGTTCTCAACGCCGAACCCCAGTTCTTGCCTCACCTTCGCTCTCTCCATGCTGCTTTCCCTCGACTTCGCATTGTCCTCGAGCACGCTACTACTCGCGCGGCTGTTGAATGCGTCAAGCAACTTGGCGAAACGGTTGCTTGTACGATCACCGCACACCACCTGGCCTTGACGGTCGACGACTGGGCAGGACAGTCTTGGCATTTTTGTAAACCCGTGGCCAAGTATCCGGACGATAAGGAGGCCTTGCGAGAGATAGTAAAAGAAGGTGGGCCTATATTATGTCTATCACACGAATACGATTTTACTTGGCTGCTTTGTTAGGACATCCTCGGTTTTTCCTTGGTTCAGATTCTGCACCCCATCCGCCGGCGTCCAAGTCAAACGCGACACCCGATTCTCCATGCGCAGCCGGCGTATACACATCGCCCATCCTTCTTCCCCTAATTGCCCACCTTCTCGAGTCCTTTGGTGCCTTGCACCAGCTAAATGGCTTTGTCAGTACCAACGGGCGGCGATTCTACAAAAAAGAGCTGGCGGATGCATCATCGGTCGTCCAGCTCAAACGGTCATCTTTTGCGGTGCAAAATCAGTGGAATCTGAACAGCGACTCTGTCACCCCGTTTTGGGCCGGGAAACAACTTGGATGGGAGCTGCTTTGACGGGAGAGGCGTAGCATACACTGACGTAAGCATGATGAAAGGAGCTCTTGCTTCCTACGGCTTGCCACCACCGCCGTATACGTAGTCTACCACTCTCTTTCTTGAATAAATTTGGATCGAACATCATGGTATCGGAAATGTCTCGCGATAACAATAGTCCTACTCAAACCGAGGAACAATCCCAGTCTTGGACTCCTGTGGGTTTGCCAACGCTTGTCGGTCAGACGCCTCAGCGACCCGGCATCACACACCTCTTGATATTCACTGGGCTTTTCGTGCCGCTCGTCTTTCTGCCGTACATACCTATTCGCCGGCATCTGTTGAACCAAACGCGCCAAGTCGAGGTGCTCCGATCGCAGCTCGCGAACCACCTATCTGTGACTCGGGAGAACAGCCGAAAGCTCGCTGCGACGATAGACGAGAATCTGCGACTCGGGAAGCAGATTTCTGGGCTTCGAGAGGAGCTGACGAGCATTAATGCAGGGGTTGGAGCGCTGAGGGAGGGGGATAAGGAGAGGCTCGAGAGGTTTCAGGTGCAGAGCGAGTGGAACCAGAAGCTATTAGATGCCATTGAGAAAATGCAGAAGGACACGAAAGTGTGAGTAGGCTGTGTTGGGTCATGGGAGGTCACTGATAAAATACGAAATACGGTGTAGGTTAACGCCTGAAACTTTTGCTCAATTGTCCGAGTCATTGGCGCACCTTGCTGCGTTTGTGGAGTTGGAAGAGCGAAAGGTGTGTTATTATCCAACCAGCCCTTTATACCACCAATCAACGAGGATACAATGCAGAACGGGTTGCACCAAACTGGAGACAGTGACACCAAAGGCGTCGGAGTAATGAGAGCTCTTGCAATGAGGCTCCTTGAAGTATCGGGCATGGAACACAGAGCAGAGGAGGTAATCCACATCAGGGTAATTAGTCACAGTCATATCTCAAGTATAGGTTTCTGAGCAGCCCAGTACAGCATGAACACCCTTCTCCGCCGCCGCCACCGCCTCAATCACAACCAAGCGTACAGGAGAAAAAGGTTTACCGTGAATTCCCGCTCAGGCGTGAAGAGCGTAGTGAGGAGACGTGGATGTGGTAAGGTTTGCCCGGCAGCCACGTTGTTTGCATCGTAGTCCAGACTTCCAGTACCATTCTTATGTACAGCACCCCACTTCTTTGTGTCAATAACGACCATCCTATGTTCCAGCCACCAGAACACAACGTTGTGTTCCCGATATAGACTTATTTAGGCGCTCGGTCACTAGCACCGCCACTAGTATTTGCCTGCGTTTGCCTCATGTTGGGAGGTGAATTGTCTCTGTCAACCACGCGTGCGAGGGCTCATCCACGACTCTTATGATCCGTCGTCTCTGCATTGGGCGGCCACGAATTTGAGCACCACGACCGACTGCTTCAATTCTCTTGACGACTCGACAGTCACCACCGCCCATCTCTCGAGTCCCGGCTACTCCGCTGCTATGTCCGAACTTGCTCCGCCGGCTGCTGGCAGCTCCAGGGGTGGAGAAGGGGAAGCCGAGACGCTTGCGTCTGAGGAGGTGATTGAGCTGCAGGCGTTTTTGGAGAGGAGGGAATGGATCGAGGAGAAGATTCGGGTATGTCATTTGTACGGACGTTTGCGTCATTTAAAAAGTTGAGCCATAGTTGTCTAGTTATTGGAAAGGATGCCGCCGATTGAGGTCTTTGCTGGGATCGAGGAGCTCGTTGCGTCGAGTACCGCGCCGATTACTTGTTTGCCGAGTCGTGAGGAGCTTGCGGAATGGGTTGCTGAGCACGACAGGATCGAGCAAGAAACGATGCAATTTGATGCGGGTGATATGAACAGGCTGAAGAAGTTTACAAAAGGTGAGTCGTCCCGATGTCTCGTTGGTTTGGGATGCTGATGTTAAATTTATTCAAGCTGCTACGCAGCGCAACCTCTCAAGGGAGGACACCGATCTCATAGAAGTCACCCTTACCACCCTGCTCGCTCTGGACCGACTGTTGCATCTGCTCCGGAGCCGATCAGACAATCTGGAGCTTATGGCCGGACGACTCACGTGGGAGGAGCAGCGTATGTTTGCCTGGAACGAACGCGAGTCAATTCTAGCGGATCTCCGGGCATTCATCACGACCAGGGGACAGTGAGTTCCGCCCCACCGCTGCTAATATACGCATTTACGCATACGCAACTTTTAGGTGGTCTCCTGCGGCCTATGATCAACCTCCCCCGGTCATCCACACTCCTAGCAATCGGCGCCTCTCTTCCTCATCAACCGCATCCGGCATGTCTGGCATGTCTGGTCCACCAAACGACATGCCGGCTCCTGCGCCCTCCTTAACCGCATCTAGAAGCACGCTTTCCCGTGGCAGTCGTTTCATGCTTGCCGAGGCCCTGTCGTTAGACGCTGCCCAATTCTCAACACGTATCGTTGGCCTGAACAAATCCGTAACGGCCAGCGGGAAAACGTTGGAAAAGTTGATTGATGCCAGTGTTCGCAAGCCCGTCCCCGATGAACTCTTGGACGAACAGGACAAAATCGAGAACGAAAACAGCACGATGGAAGGGTTGGGAAAGTTTGCGATGAATATGGTTATGCAATGGAAAAAGTAGGTCAATGAAGCGACCCTGACGACTCGAGATTTCCTGATATGATTGAATGCGTGTAGGTCCGATGAAATATATGGCGAATTAAAGAAGGACCGCACGGTGGCGCAGATGTTGAAGGACGAAATCGAGAGCGCGAAGCTTCAGCACCCAAACCAAAAGTTTGACGAGTCTTTCACTGCTAGGGCAGCGGCGCTCACTGCGAAGCTTGCCGTGATCGGAGACCCAGCGACGTCGCGCTCGTTCCCACGACCGCAACATGTTCTCTTTCCGGCTCAGGGCGAAGCCAACGGCGCGCTTGCAAAACTGCTCTCGAAGGAGCTCGCGATATCAGCTAAGGTGATCCGCGAGGCTGCTGCTGCCGCCGCTCAATATCACGATGTCACGCATAGTGTCAACGAGGTCGAACGCTTGAGGGACGGCATGATTTCCTTGACGTCGCGCCTAGAAGCCGTCGCAAACCACTTTACCGACGGGATCCCTTCGCAGGACGGCGATGGCTCGATTCCGAAACTCGAAGATGTGTCTTGCCTCACTCCCACTCGACATGGCGCTTTCTTGGCCTTACTCCCCGCAACTCTCAAGGAGCACGATGCTGCCGAGGAGGAGGCCCAACGAGCAAAGGCGCAGTGCCGGGCTATTCTGCTCAAGATCGGAGCAGCGAGTATCGACCCCAGCCTCAAGGCCGGGGTTCTCGCTGCTATCCAACGTCTCGAGAAGCAACAAGAGGTCACTCACGTAGCTCGGAAAGACATCCACAGTCGTATCGAGGTCATGCGCGAGGCTCGCAACATCAAGGCTTCCATCGACACCGTACAGGAGACGACAATCAGCTTGCGTAGGCAAATTATCCGGGCACTACAGCACCAGAGGTGGATGCCGCAACGGGTTCAAGATGGCCGGCCCCTGACTCCAGAGAGCCCCGAACCAACCAGCGTTCAACCATCGCTCACTCCTTCGGACGCGTTCTTACAGGCGGATGTTCTGACGACGCAGGCGACATCGATGATCGAAAAGCCACTTTTGGCTTTGTCACCGTGTTTGGGCGCCAGCTTGGCTTTCGCGCTTGCGGACATGCACAGGTCGGTTTCTGAACGGATCCAAGAAACTCGGCGTCTGGCTTCGCTTTGGGAGAGTATCAAACGCCAGTCTGCCTCAATGGACGCTGTTCGAAAGGATGCCCATGATCTAGAAGCTAGCTTTGCTGACCTCGTGTGTCGATATGACGCTGCCCTCGAGCTCGCTACTGAAGATTCCTGCGCATATAGTGAGCTCATCGCTCGGGAACGGGAGCTCCGAGCTGCTTTGGATAAAACCACTCAGAAAGCTCACGAATTCACTGGTA
>WSLN01000109.1:0-28746 GCA_019677355.1 Ceratobasidium sp. 370
GCTCGTTCCATTCGCCCAGTGGCCGGGATTCGGTCCATTTATGAGCTGGCCAGGGCTCGACCCGAACTGGGAACCCATAAGTTGACCCGGGCTCGTCGAGTTTGCGGGTTGTCCATTTGCAGTCCTATCCGACTCGGCTTCGCTGTCCCATCGCTGGTGTCCGTGCCCATCTTCACTAAACAATGAACTTGGTAGGAGGGCACTCGGGGGCGGTGAAAATACGCTGGTAGCCGGCGAGTCCATTCCGAGACTGAGACCGAACACGCCAAACTGGCCCTGCATGGCCTGGTTGAACTTGGCGCCATTTCCGTTGGCAGCGTCATCCGAAACAAGCGCATAATTGCCCCCCGTACGCTTCGGAATGGCTATAGGTAGTGTATCCGAGTCGAAAGGCGAAAAGGCCGGGCGAGCGGCCACCTGATTAATGCTCCCAGGGCTCGGGTTAGACGACGGCTGGTTCGAGTCGGGGCCGTTTCCACCCTTGGCAATAGGACTCTGTATGCCCTTGCCAGCGGTAGCACCGAAGCCTGCGAGGTCCGTGTCGAATATTGCATAACCCTTATTCCGCGCGCTGCGCGCGGGAGAGGCTATATCCGCCGAGGCATTGACTGGGGTGGGAGAGTAGCCTGGGGCCGTGGCCGCGGCTACACCAGAAGCGGGTGGAGTATTCTGAGGTTGGGCAGAGTGGATCGCATGCGACAAAAGGCCGGAGACGGGAACAGACGCAGTGCGAGTATGTGGAACGACCGGGTTGTGTATGCGGGCGGGGTTCGTCTGCACAGGCTGAATTAGTGGGCAGAACAAGAGAGGAAACAACAAGAAACTTGCCTGGCTGGCGTTGCTGAGCGAGGGCGCACGCACAGGTGTTTGACCGATATACACCACTCCAGGCTCTTTTTCTCTTTCATGTTGATTGTCTCTACTATGGTCCCCCTGCCTGTCTATGTCGCCGTCCTGCGCTAGGCTTGCCTGCCACACTTTCAGCTCATCCAACGTCTTCCTCGCTTCCCGTACCTCCGCCTCCAACGCTCGCACTTTGCCCGCCAACCCCATTACCTCCTTCTCCTCTCCCACCCCAGCAATCTCCTCCTCGACCTTCCTAATCTCCTCCTTTCTCGTGCCAATCACCTCAACGACCTCCTCTCTCCTAGCCTTTCCCTTCTCCTCTCCTTCTTTCACTCTCTCTCGGTCCTTGAGCACCCGATCCCTTAGAGATTTAGCCTCCTCGGTCAACGCAACCGCTTTTTGTTCGAGTGCAGCATGCTTAGCCTGGACGCTCGACAGAGTCTTTTCAGAAGACCGAAGCGTGCGACGAGCATTTGTGAGCTGATGCGTGTGTGTTTTCGCAGCGTCCGAGGCGGAAGAACTAGCGTTGTGCTTTGCTCGCTGCGCAGCGTTCTCCTCGGTTTGTTCGCGAGTCTGTGCAGTGGAGGCATGAAGCTGGGCAAGCTGGGCGCGAGTATTCGACAACGTGGCCTGGGTGGTTGCGATGTGCTGGAGAAGATCAGCGATCAGAGGATGTGCATCGATGTTCGGATTTGGTCCAGATGTCGTAGTAGTAACGGTCGTAGCGGGAACTGGGGAATTCTCTACTTTGGACTTCGGCTTCCGTTTAGGGGATGATTGTTTCTGCTGTTTCGCGTTGGTGTGAAGTGGCAACGAGGCGTGTTTAGGCAGTGGTGGGGGCGTACGACTGCCTGGAGTCTCGGGCACGACTTTCCATTCTGCGGAAAAACACATTAGCGCGCAGGAAAACGTGAGGGAAAAGCAGACTTACTGAGTAATTCCGAGTCATCGAGCAACCGAATATCCAGCAGACCAGCAGTAGCATGAGCATCGTCCCCTTTGCCGAGTAATAACGTCCCTCCAAACCACCATTTGCCGAACGCACCCAGGAACCAGCGCCCGTGGTCGCTTGCAAAAGCGTTGGCGGGAGCGGGGGTAGGACTGCCGTTGCGAGTCTTTGTCCCAGCACGGTGGTCACCAACGGGGGTGACTGCAGCGATCGTCAATATGCCAAATGAACGGAATATGTGGGCAGATGAGCGAACAGAGACCGATGCTCGGGTAGCGAATTGGAGGTGCGGAGCAGCATCAATCTGGTGACTGTGGCGGGCCCAGTGCAACGAGGGAGATTCAGCGTCCGAGGCATCGTGCAGCTTGCTTAGGTGGCGCCGGAACGCAAGCTCGGTCAGGAACGTGCGGAACGACGCCGGCGAGGGATTGGTGACATAGGCTGCAGCAAGTCAGCACTCGCAACAGAGGGTGAGAGCGGACGCACCGAGGATGAGGACGACGGCAACAACGGCAACGGCAACAACAAGACTCCTGGTGTCGACTACAGGGCTAAGGACGCCGGGTAACATTGCTCCCAACGCTCCAAGCGCAAGAACGCCCATATGATGGTCGTCGTCGTTTGAACAAAATCTGATGGTCACAGCGTGACTCATCCGTCACGAAATTTTGATGCATGCCCATTACGTGAGGTACTGTACATCTATGCGTCAGGCTTTTCCTCTGCTTTCCCTGCACTCTGCTTGCCCACCCCGTCTTCAGCAGCAACCTTCGTCTCGGCTTCCAGTCGTTCCCGTGCTCGCACCACTTTGGATTGCAGGTAGTGCGACCACGTCGGTACGGCCGACTTTTTCGGCGCCGCCCCAGCTGCAGCACCCGCCTTCTCAGGTGGCGCAGGCGGAGAGTTTTGCTTGAACAACAATTCGTACCGCTATCCCCGCAACGCATCAATCCGCACATCAGCCAGTCAAACGTAAAAACCCGACCCTGCATGCAACACACTGCCTCACCTTGACGATCTCCTCGAGCGATGCATCCGGCTTTACGTTCAAAATGAGCTGTGCTTCGTCTACTGTCATTTTGTGTTCTCGCGTCGCCCGGTCCGTCGCCGAGCCGCTCGTAGCATTCCCAAGCCCGGCTGCCTCTCCTTCGACTGCCCCCGGCGGCCGGTGTCGCGCGTCTAGCGGGCCGAGACGAAATGAACAGTCAGCAAGAACTCGTGTCCGCTGGCCGACACACCACAGAAGCGAGGCCAAAGAGTCACAGCATACACCCGTCACGTCCCATACGCCCGACACGCTCGTGGGAACCAACCCCCCCAGCGCGAGGCACACACGACCGCCAGAGCTAAATCTGTACCCCAGCCACCTCCACGTATGCCAGTATAACGTATCGAGCTCAACTATTATCCTTGACAGTCTCATTCGACTATGATGTCCAATTGAGTCGCCGTGGCGCATGGAATGCATCGCGTGAATGACGCTCCGGTGCGGTGAGATCAACACCGACCATCCTGATTCCGCCTCGACAGGCGCAAAAGTCTAAAAGAATGTAGATCGAGAAATAAGAAAGCTAGGCCCGAGACATCGGGCATGCGTTCTAGCCTCGAGTCATCATCAAGCAGATATTCCACTCGAGATAGGATGGTGAATGAGGTGAAAGTCTTTTTTGCCCACACACGGAGAAAGCCCACAGATCCGAAGCTTGGGCGACCAAGACAAACCACTCACTTCGTGCAGCTTGCCTGCCAGCTTCTAGGAATGCCTTGCCCAGGATTTGTGCGCCAACGACCACAATTTGAACGAGTGCTCGAGGTGAGGACTGCACGCGACGGATAAGATGAATCGAGCGAGACAGGCAACCAGTCCAGCAGAGTGCACACGAAACCGCGGCGAATCAAGAGCGTTGGGTGGTGCCCGAATGACCAGACCAGGGAATCCAGAGCAGATTCCGCGAGCCAGAAGGGCAGCAAGGTATCCGAGGACAGCGCCAATACGCCAATGCCAAGAGACAATAAAACGAACCCATTAGCACGATCTACAACCCACCCAGATCTGCTTACCATGCTTCCAATCCGTCGCCTCCTTAACCTCCCGCGCTACAGTACGATGTTTCCTTCCTTCGGATACACAGAGATAAAGTCGAATAGATTACAGTGTTAAAATACGCCGAAGCAGCACACGCGTACGAACGACTGTGGTGGCCGAGAAATTAGTCTTAGATCAGCAAGGGCGCTTGTACATCAGTCTTCAGTGGCGCGCCACATGAGCGCTACTCCCCGCGAATCGAGTGGCCAGAAGATCCTAGTTCGGAGACATAAGTCCAAGAACTATAAATACAAGCGAGCATTAAATAAAACCGGAGAGCGCCCGGGGTCTGAAGCATCCTGGTCTGGATTGAGGCACCAGTACTTGATATATGCTTAAGCACAGAGTATAGCAGGGAGACACCCAAGGGCCAACCCGATAATGTGGGTCATATCAGCACCAAGATTCACCCAACGGCCTACTTACCACTCAGTATTGCTTATCGAATGTCGAGACCACAGCCGGGTCAAACGCACGAGCGGTATTCGTCGCAGAGCCCGTGTGGTCGCACCCCTTGAACGCCCGGCAAATAGTGTTAGGCCAACGCCAATCTAAAAGCATGTCCTTCAGTGAGTTTCAGTTGGGTAGACCAAAAGAACAAATAGGAGCAAATGGAATACTACGATGGCTTTCAGCAGCTAGGATCAAAACAGTAATTTTGAACGCACTACAAGGATGGGTAAACTCAGGGCTGCGGTTGAGAATGTATAGATAAATGCGACTTAGGCCGAGTTGACGCCACCGGCGGGATTCGGGCTGGTTAAGCATGAGCCACATGAATTGAGTTGGGCGTACGCTACAACAAGTTGTCCAGGTAGGAGAGTGTGTGCAACACCGAGGCTGCTATAGCACCAACCATTTGAGAGATGCAGTGCAACGGCAAACGAACAGGGCCGGTGGCTCCCACCCGGAACAATACCGTCGAAACAGACGGATTAAGCACCCCTCCGGTGATACCTCAATGACGATGTCAGCATAACTCAGGTAATAAAAAAGTTGTACGCCGAAAAAAGAGCCAAACCGACACTAGGGAAATAGACCCATGGAAGTTGAGATGTACAGAAGTTGGGCAATGGAGGCCACCTTGAAGACATTGCTGTTGGATTGGTTCGAGAAAGCGGCGGCCTGGATGCCTCCCAAGACAAGAGGCAGCCAAAACATCTAGAACTTGAATTTTGGATGTGAGCTTGTGACGACGAATAATAACACGAACCGTCCCGACAAACTCGAGAGCCGCCGCACGGACGTCGCCCAAGATATTCCTGAAAAGCGACTTGGAATTGATCTTCATATGGTTCGGGGGGAAGGGAAACGCTAGCCTGGCGTCTGCCCTTATGCATACTAACCAAGGAAGAATTCTTAGTCCCCGATGACAGTGGTGTCTTTAAATAGGCTTTGCACCATCGGTGCCCTATGATGCGCATTTATCGGGGACAACAAACCTCAAACATGAGATGGCCCAAAAGACGGCGCCGAATTTCAGAAATGCATGACGCTCATCTCGCAGCAAGCATACATTCACCTCGGCGCTAGCCACACACTTCCAGAGTACCTCGCAGTCACAAAAGGCGTGCGATCAAAGGCTGCATCGTTGCCGTCCATCGTCCGTCATAGGGGGGCTGGGGTGAGTGGGATGCGTAGTATTCAAGAGCAGGCGGGATAGTGGATCCCAGGAAGTCTCCTCGGGACCCGGAACGTCATGTTTGAGATCAAGGTGGTACTACTTCATAGGTTTGAACGCAGCATGTAGTGTTTCTATAAGGTGGCCGTGGATAGGTTAACCAAATACCATGCGCATACATCAACACTATAATACTAGGTCAGTCCTTAGGTTTCACTTGCCACCCAGAGCTTTGTGACACAACAGCTAGCCCAATCGTGCGTATCATGCTCATAGTTGTCTCAGTGTAAGCCATCTTGTGGTTGACCGGCAAACAACACGAGGCCCATGTCAATCTATGACATGCCGTCGTTCGGGCGGTAACCGACAGTGCACGACCGAGCGCACGAACTGAAGCAAACACGGTGCTCCTATGATGTTTGGCAACCAGCACAAGAACCGAGATTGTGAGCTGATTGCAACGTATATATTAGTCGCGTAGAAGATCTAAATACGATATGCTTGGACTGAACCAATAAATACCTAAGGTTCTAATAAGTTCCGGACAAGCAATGCATCTCAGTTTTGATTACACTCAATATAACTATGATGAAAGGGAAAGTCGGAGTTTATGGGAGTTGTGGGGGCACACTTTGCCACCCGATTGTCACGTGATCGAGGGATCAGGGATGAATCGGCGCTTCACAAATTTATGGCGACCTATTCTGTCTTCGTCCAGTCTCACGTCCAGCGGTTGTTCTGGTTTAGTTCGTCTCTACACATCAACAAATTTAATTAAAAAGACTTGCTAGTAAACTCCCACGGTTACTGCATTAGTTTCGCGAGCCTATCTGTATTGCTTGCTGGTTCCGTCTTTCCCAAAACTTAGTCCAAACACTATTTTGGCTTTATGACTGCTGCAGCGACACCTAGGCCGTCGAAGCGAAAACATGTTGATGGCGAGCGGGACGTAGAGGCGAGTGGAAGTACGAAGAAGAGCAAGGAGGAGCGGAGAGCCGAGAAGCGGGCGAAACGGGAGGCGGAGTCGCCTGTGCGAAGGAGGGTCAAGGCCAATGAGGTTAACTCACAGATCGCTGTTAACGACGACACGGGCGCCACGTTTGGGACCGAGTTCAAGCTCGTACGAGCTCGAACAAACGTTAGTGTTCCGCCTCGGTTTGCTAGAGATACTCGACGGGGAGTTGAAGAGATTCTGGATAATTTGGTGATGCGGTGAGTCTAGTTTGGTCGAATTGTGCTGTGTCAGGCCTACTTTGAAAGACGGCTGATAGAGTTACTCGCACATCGGATAGTTATGTACCCTCTCTTCGAGGAGTGCTCCTTTCACATAGGAACCTCACGTTTGCTCAAGAGGTCGCAATAATATACGCCGAAGGTCCCTTTCCAACTACCACGGTGGAATTCGGTGCGGGAGTGTGGGCACCAGAGGTAGGGATGCGTATTAGTGAGTAAACCACCGATTTCGCTCAAATATGGAATGATTTATTGGTATTTTATTTGCTTTGCTAGCCGGGCGCATATCTCTGCATGCGACGGATCATATCGCTTTGCTTGTACATCGAACATTCAATGCCTCAATAGACCGAGCACACATACCCGACAATGGGGAGTGGGAATATGTACATGGACCTGTAGCGAACGATCCGGAGTTAGGTGAGTTCTCCAAGGCTGAAACATTTCGAATTGACGAGACGCTTAAACCAAGGTGCTGAGGAGGGCCAAACTGATGAAGAGAGTGGCCGATGGGTACACACCGGGACGGGGGAGACGTTAGGCGGCGAGTCTGGACTCGTAGAGTTTACAATAGTCGGGTAAGTCTGGGGATCGGCGCGAAGCATTCGTATTAACAAAATCTTTCAGCTATACGGTAGCAAACCAGATGCTATCATTACATGGTTCGCTTCAACCCGATCCATTTGCGCCCGAACACTATGCTGCCAGAAGGAATTTTACCCAGCCGGCAGAGGCCGACGAGCCTGGGGGAGAGCCAGAGGCCGCCGGTGAGCGGATACAAGAAGATAGTGAAGAAGAGATAGAAGCGATGGAGGAGGAGGTTACGGTGTCGCGTGGCAAACGGCGAAAGGTGGTTGATGTGGTCCCAACTGCTCCGGAGCCTAGAACAGCACCAGTCAAAAAGAAGAAGAAGAAGAGCGGGGTCAACGGTGAGGCGAGTGTGGTCGCAGCCGAGGCTGCGGTGACAGCAGTCGAGGGCGAGGAGAAGAAGAAGCGAAAAAAGAAAAAGGAGTAAACCGTCGATACATAAGTTAATATTTAAGGAATGCACCACGTGATTTAATGTATGCTCTGCGTCATCAGGGGGTTGTCAGGGAGTCGATATGAGCAAGCTGAGCGAGCGAGCTCGTGATCAGACGACAACGATGGCCGCTGGCGCAGTCAAGCCGGCAGTGAGCTACGCAGCGATAGCAGCGAGGGGAACGCAACATGGCTCTTCTACTGATCCAGAATCGCCAACAACCCCAGATCGTCCAAAGGGGAAGACTCGGGACAGCAAAGTTAGCTTCGCGGAGCATGCATCTCCCAACGAGCGCACTCGCTTGCTCAGGGAACAAGATGATTCGAGCAACGAGCAGGGCGAGTACGACGCCGAGGAAGAAGACAACGCCGAGGAGGATTCCGAGCGCGAGGATGAGGGACTAGTCGCTCGGGCTAGACGGGCAATTGGGTTTGGCAAGAGCAACCACTATGATCGACTCCCACTTTATGCCGATGATGGACGAACTCAACGTCCCGTTCCTCTGCGCGGCGCTCTTGGTGCTGTCCTTGGTCTCATCCTGGTCGGTGTGCTCGTTGCGGGTGCCCTGCTCGTCCAGTCCGGGAGTACGTACTTTGTTTTCAGTCTCTCGGACCTGACTGACCGCTAGATTATTCATAGACCACAACACTGGCCCGTCTCCTCGGCCGCCGACCCCACCAACTTCCGCATACCCTGCTCCGACGGGGGGTCCTGCATATCCTGTCCCCACGGGAGGGACAAGTGGTCCGCGTAATCCAGCGTATCTTATTAACGCGGAGCACGGCGCCGTAGCGAGCGAGGCAGAGGTCTGCTCACAAATTGGGGTCGATGTTCTTAAGGTAATTAGTATTCTTCGACTTTCCGGCTTAATCTTACAGACATTTAAACAGGACGGGGGAAATGCTGTTGATGCTGCAATTGCCAGTAATCTTTGTGGTATGTTCGTTGAATGACGTAACCTTTTAATTAACCAACGCATACTTGAAATCCAGTCGGAACTGTCAACCCTTTTTCAGCTGGCATTGGCGGGTGAGTCTATTACCGGTTTCGCGACCTTGAACTAAAGGTGTGTCGTAGTGGTGGCTGGATGGTTATTCGGGTCCCACCCGCCTCCCCCTCTGGGAATTCTACTGTTCATACCATCGATTTCCGGGAGACAGCCCCAGCCGCGTCCAACAGCACGATGTTTTCCAAGTCCCCGCTTCTTTCCAAGTTTGGTGGCCTCTCCGTCGCTGTTCCCGGTGAGATCAGAGGCATCTATGCTGCCCACTCGCAATTCGGTCGGCTTCCTTGGGCACGTTTGTTTGAACCTAGTATTAAACTTGCGAGCGACGGCTGGGAAATCACGACAGAGCTGGATCGACGCTTGAGGCTATTCGGAAAGGGGTGGATGGAGCAGGATCCGGACTGGAGTGCAGTATTTGCCCCGGAGGGAAGGCTGCTTACGAAAGGAGACTGGGTCAAGAGAGAGAACTTTAGTTATACCTTGAGTTCGATTGCGACTGAAGGCCCAGATGCATTCTACACGGTGAGTCCTATAGGCTCAAGCTCCACTGTAATAACTCATAATATGGCACCTTATTCTAGGGCACAATAGCTACTTCTATTATAGACAAGATTCAACAAACTGGCGGAATTATGACCCAGGAAGACCTCGCATCATACCGGGTTGTACAGCGCCCTGCGCTAGAGGGTACCTATCGGGGACGTCGTATTTATACAACCCATGCACCCTCGAGCGGGCCCGTATTGTTGCATGTCTTGAACGCTTTGGATCGGTTCGGAGCTGGTCCAAATATCCATAACAAGGTCGCAATGAAGGAGGAGAGTGGATTGTGGTGGCACAGAGTCGTCGAAGCACTGAAATGTGAGTCTTTTTGTTCAGTTCAAGAGTGATAGCTTATGGCTGTTATGCATGTGAAGTCGGGAGTGCTGCGCGAACGCGTCTCGGTGATCCTGGGTTCAGCGTCAACAAAGTTCTTATGGACGAAATCCCGACGAAGGAATTTGGAGATCAGGTGTCTGCCCGTATCACTGACGTTGGTATTTGCGATTTTTGCTTAGGGCTCCGCTGACTTGGCATTGTAGGACAAGACGCACACGCCGGAATACTATAATCCTATTTACGATGTTCAGATAGATCATGGAACTGTAAGTTGTTTCAGTCAATATTTCAGTCATCTGGCTGTTTGTAACCAGTCTCCCAGACTCATACTTCTGCTGCCGACTCGGACGGAACTGCCATTGCTCTTACTAGCTCGGTCAATCTAATTTGGGGCTCGCGTGTAATGGATGGTGCTACAGGGATTATACTCAATGACGTAATGGACGATTTCTCTATGCCTGGGTAAGCTTTTAAGTTGCATATTGGTAGCGTCAACCATGTTGACATCGCCGTTAATTCAGTGTTCCAAATGCTTTCGGGTTATGGCCAAGCCCGTGGAACTACCCTGAAGCCGGAAAGCGACAAGGTATGCCATCTTTTACCAGCACCGCCGGTCCGGCAAATGCTCATTCTTTGATAGTGTCTTCAATGGCTCCGGCCATCCTCGAGCATCCCTCTGGCGAGTTCTACCTCGCGCTTGGTGGATCCGGGGGATCCCGGATCTTTGGTGCCATCGCCCAAACCATCCTAAACTTGGATCGTGGAATGGACGTATCCCAGGCGGTAGAAGCTCCTAGGGTGCACGATCAGTTGTTCCCAACTTTGGTGAGCATTGAGAGCAAGTTTGGAGAAGGCGGGCTGCAAGGGCTGAGACAGAGGGGCCACAACATTACTGGTAAGTTTGCCGTAAAAGCTATAAAAATTGTTGACCTCAAACACGTGCCGACGCATGTGACAACGATAGTGTTCGATATCAATCTTGGCGTGGCTGAAATCCAAGCGGTTAGCTTGGATGAAAATGGTCACATCTCGGGTGAGTGCTGCCATGTTCGCGTGGGCCTGTCGCCACTAAGCGAATTGAGTTTGTAGCGGCTAGTGACTCTAGAAAGAACGGTGTAGCTGCCGGGTGGTGAAGCTGTAGGCTGGAGGGGCGATTGGAGTGAATCTAAGCAACTATACTGTAATTCCTGATCATGCTATTTCTTGCGTTTAATTATTGCTTGGCGGGGAAAGAATGCAACCCTGAGAGATGAGCGTCACGTGTTTCCTCTCGTCACATCATCGACCAACGCTCCGCGAACAGTCCACTCTCACCGCAGGGCGTGCCCTTCGACCCTGCCATAGACGGCTTGCGACTCACTTGTAAACGCTTACCCCGGTAATTTTCTCTTGTCAACGCGAACAATCACCCGTAATCTGAAATTCCTGCCCCTAGGCCGCGCAAACCGGGACGTCCACGCCATCCCTCGTCGACTTTTCTGCTTGCGGGGCTGTACCACAGTCATCCCACGCTAGCGTATGGCCTGTTGCCCACTCTCTTGATCCACGATTTCCCCGAAAGCTGTGCGCTTTATCAACCGCCACTTTCGCTGTTTAACGCCTGGGCCAAGACCCTCTGCAGTACCAAAAATACCCGACTTTTCGGGCCTACAACGATGGCTTCTGCACTCCCGTCACTAGAAAGCCGTGACCTTGGTGAATGGACTCAGCTGCAAGACGAAGAACCGGACCAGGACGAGGAAGACCGCGACCTGAGGAGGAAGAGAAAGGGAAAGAGCAAAGAAATCGAATTCGATGCAGAGATAGGTGTACCACAGGCTAGCGAAATGGCGACCTTGAATGCGAGGGAGAAAGGGAGTGGTGTAGGTGGATCCTATCCGCCAATGTCGGAGGAGGCTTCAGAAGAACGAGAGGTCATTGAGGTGAGCCTCCTATTTTCCTCCACTCCAGACTTGCTCGTTGGTTGCTAAGCTATTTTATCATTACGTTGGGGTAGAATCTAAAACGTTGGGAGACCGCTGAGCGTTTGCGCCGAAAAGCCATGCGCGAGTCTCGGTCCCTGTCTGGTGGATCTGCAGTGTCTTCCCCGGTTGCGGCTCTAGGCCGACGTGCAAGCCAACTCTTGTTCCGTCGTTCAACCAGTTCGAGTCGAGATGCTCCCACTAGGCTTCGGACCGATAGCCCTACTGCGCTCGACGACCTTGAGCAGCAGCGGAACTCGCTTACACGCATCGGGACGGCCGACACTGCACGAAATCCGTTTAGAGATCCGGTCGCTGCTGGGTCTAATGCCGAGCTCATGAGCCCAACATCATCGGTTCCCTTCCAGTCAGACATTGAGCAGAAGAAGCATGGGCGTTCAGATTCAATGTCGACCGTCACGGGCGAGACGGCGGGGCCCGCGCAACCCGCACCTCAGCGTCCGATTCTTCAAGCGTCGGGGTCATCGACACTATTCACGCAGGAGCCAGGAAGTGTTCGAGTGCCTCCGCCGCGACCTCTGGATATACCAACAACACCGGCGCCACAGCACGTGTACGAGGGAGGAGGGCCGGTTCCAGCTAGGATCTCTGGGCCACGGGAGGGAATGGTGGTGAAGAGAACGGTGGCCGAGATCCAGGAAGAGGAGGAAGAACTCGAGCGGGAGAGGAGGGACGGGCGGTGGTGGACAGATTGGTTATGTGGGTTGAAAGAGACCAAGGATCCAGGCGGACAGGTGAGTAAGGTCCTGGTCCCTGGAGCCGTCCTGGCTCGTTTAATCTCCCACTTTCTCCTATTTTCTTTTCGCGTCTCATCCCTGTCTGACTCCGACTTGCTTTTAGGGCGGCCGTACAAACCCATTCGAGTGAGACACGAAGCGGTAGACGAACTTTAAGGCAGGGACTTGCACCGTCATATCACACGGAACCTCGGCAAGGAGCACGAACTCTACCCATATACAATTTTGTATTCTGTGTACCTGATAGTGAAGCTTTTGGACTTTTGTCCCTTTTCAGTGCTGTTGCAACTTGCGATATTTAAACAATGAACCCTTCTTAGCATCACGTGGTATGAGGGAAAGCTTGTTCTATCTTTTTGACAGTGTCCAACCTGTCGAAACTATTCCAAGATCCGACACTGGTGCCTCTCATAGGTGCACTGGGCCGGTCTCACTTGCGGAGAGTTTAACCTGACTCGAGACCTTTGAAGCGCTCGGAGTCAACGGAGAGATCAACATCGGCACGTTTCTTGCACGTTGTCCTCACACTTAAAGCGGTCGTTGGACTCATCTTCCATCGCTTCCAACCCTATCCCTCGCTCCTGTCTACGGCCACACTCGCTTTCGACGGACGCTACGGCAAGAGCTCAACATGAGTTTCACGGTTAAATGGGGAAAAGAAAAGTGAGAGCAGTTGTTTTGCAAATCGACGTACCGAGTTAACCGGGTAACATTCTGTAGAGTCCAGGTTATGGTCCCGCCAGACCACTATCCTCTGAGCTCTCTGCGAGAGACACTGTCCGCGCACACTGGGCTCCCGCCCAACTCGTTCAAACTCGTTCATTCAGGCGCGGTTATGAAAGATGACAATGCACCAAGTACGCCACATTCTCGCCCATTGCCTGCAGAGCTCTGATGCCCTTGCTAGTCACTGCATATGGTATAAGACCTGGAAGCGTTATAGCTCTTGTGGGTGGTGATACCCAACCACCGCGAGCTGCCCAGCCTGCACCCGCGCCCGCACCTGTACAACGTCCGGTTTCGCCCCCCAAACCGCCACAAGCTGCTCCTGCTCCTGCGCCCCCATATCAAGCCCCGCCAATAAATATGGCATCAGTTAGTGGTCTCGAGGCGGCGAGCATAATGAAGATCCAGTCCGAGTGGGACTCATGTGAGTTTTCCGATCCGTGTAAGAATCCAGCTGCGCGTATACTGAAACACCCCCGAGTCCGTACAAAGCTGCTCCCCGACGTGCAGTCTTTCCTTCAGGTTCTGGCCAACCCACCAAAAGATCGTCCGTCACCCGAAGAGCTCAAGATGAGCCACAAAAAGTTTGGTTTGTCTGCGCTCCTCTTGTTCCTCCGATCGTTACTGACCTGCCCCGCCTGTCACGCGCAGCCGAGCTTCTACTTCAGGCACTCTTACGATTTGACTCATTCCAACCCGAAGGAGAGTGGAACAAGGCCCGAGAGGTGCGCAAGGGCGCGGTCAAAGAGGTCCAGGGCATGCTCGATAAGCTAGATGGGATGTGGGAACAGGCAAAGGTCTCTGGGCGTTGAGACCGAACGCGATGATAGACAGGGTCTATTGCCATACGAGGGCGTGGCCATAGGGGTTGCTTGTTATATTTGGGCTATCTATCGCGATGTGTAACATTTAATGTTTGGTTCGTCTTTGTAAATTAGCGTATGTGGCTGTGCCAAATTTTAGAAATCCAATTCTGGTTTGGCTTGACTTTCAACTACGTCGGTCGCTTTGGCTGAGAATCGACTCTCGGGTAGCAATCAAAACACCTAGTATCCGTATCAAGTGCCTATATTACAATGGATGGACTCGTCCTGAACTTGGCTGGTCCCAGCACTGACGGTCCTGTGCGTAAACCCACGAAAAAGGGGGGTCGATGGACAGATAGGTACGTATTATTTATTCCCTATAGAGGGTGATTTATCCACTTGTTGTACCAGAGTCAAAGCAAGGCATTTACAAAAGCGAAATGAGAAGAAAACGACCAAGTTGGTCACCAGCGCCGCGCCAACCGCCACTCTCCCAGCGTCAACTCCGTCGTCCAGCAAACATTTGTCTAAACGACCTCGAGCTGCACCGGATACTGCTGCTCCTAAATCCTCGGCACCAGCTACCACATCTGCCGCGCCTTCGTCCTCACGACCTAGGACGCAAGTCATCTCTTCTCTATTTTCTTTCAATCCGACTATTGCACCCGTTCCCCAACCCGAAGCCGGGCCTTCAAAGCCTCCGGGGAAACCAAGCAATGCTCCTCTAACAGATTCATCCACTTTTGAGGGACTAGGTCTCGATCCACTGATCACCGCCCATATTCAAACCAAGCTCGGGATATCAAAACCCACATCTGTCCAACGTGCTTCGCTCTCTACCCTTCTTCACCCTGCCGACTCGGACTCTGCCAAATCTCACTCGCGCGACGCATTTATCCAATCCCAAACTGGGTCTGGCAAGACCCTCGCCTTCTTGCTCCCAATCATCCAAGACCTTCTCCCACTCAGCACACTTTCTTACATCGACCGCTCAATTGGGACACTTGCTATCATCATCGCCCCTACTCGCGAGCTCGCCAAACAAATATCAGATGTTCTTGAACAGCTCCTCACGATGCGCCTAAGGCCACGTACCGGGGATGCCGAGGCGGACCAAGAGTCTGGTCCTCGTCTCACCCGATGGCTTGTCTCGGGCTTGCTCACGGGTGGCTCGACCCGCGCGCACGAAAAGGCACGACTGCGAAAAGGCGTGCCAATTTTGGTTTCCACTCCTGGGAGACTGCTGGACCATCTGCAGAATACTGAATCGTTCAACGTCGGCAAGTGTCGATGGTTGGTCTTGGACGAAGCGGACCGGCTGATGGAGCTTGGATTTGAAGAGACGCTAGTGGGCATTCTGAGGAGCTTGGATTCTAGGAGACGGATGGCGGAGCAGGCAGTGAGCGAGGGGATACTGGGTCAGGACGTCGGAGGGTGGGATTGGGAGCGGCCAAGGCGTACTGTGCTATGTTCCGCGACGATACGAGAGGACGTACAGAAGCTCGCTGGTACTGTCCTGCAACAGCCGATCATGATCAAAGCTACTACCGGCGTTGAAGACGAGGTCCGTTCGTGCGACAACGTAGAAAAGCCGGACGGCCCACCTTCAAGCGTCGAAAAGTTCACACCGCCATCCCAATTGTCGCAAAAGTACGTCGTGGTCCCCCTGAAGCAACGCCTGGTCGCACTGGTTGCGCTCCTGAGGCTCCTACTGGCACAACCTCAAAGAGGTCGAACTGGGACGAGGATCATTGTATTCATGAGCTGCACAGACTCGGTCGATTTCCATTGGCGATTACTAGGGGATGCAAATATGGATAACGACCAGGAGCAGCAACCTTCCAAAGTGAGGAGGAAGGATCATGCAGCAAATGACAGTGACAGCGATGGAGAAGGGGATGCCGCCGATCCCAAACCCGACCCCGTTGGCATGAAATCCAGTCTGCTCCCCAATACTGACATCTACCGACTCCACGGCTCCCTCCCACTCCCTACCCGTCTCGCCTCGCTCAAATCCTTCTCAGGAAAGGATAAAGGCAAAACCCCCCAGTCCAGCTCGTCCGGCATCTTGTTCTGCACATCCGTCGCCTCACGTGGTCTTGACCTTCCACTCGTCCGCGCTGTGGTGCAATATGACTTGCCGACTGAAGGTGGAGCGACAGAGTATGTTCACCGAGTCGGGCGAACGGCAAGAGCTGGCAAGGGAGGTGAAGCGTGGGCGATCGTCACCCCAAGCGAGGCCGAATGGGTACCGTGGGTAGAGAAACATATGCAAGGGGCCGGAGCAGAGACGGAAGAGACTCAAGGCGCAACCGCAGCGGATGTTTCAGCCGGAGCGTCGAAACGGCTCGTCCCTGTAGGAGTGGAGGACATACTAGAGAGGGGGTTTGGGGGGAAGGGGAGAGAATACGAGGTGCGCGCGACAGAGGTGCAGTTAGTTTTTGAGAGATGGGTGCTGAAAGAGAACAAGGTAATCTATCCGTTCTGTCGTCACGAGACCCACTCATAAAATACTTCCAATTAGAATGGAGCTTTGGCGCGAAAAGCGTTTCAATCCCACTTGCGCGCCTATGCGACCCACCCTTCAGACGAAAAGAACATATTCCATGTCCGCCATCTCCATCTTGGTCACCTCGCCAAAGCATTTGCGTTGCGAGACGCCCCAGGGTCGGTTTCGTCCAAACCAAAATCCGCCAAACCAAAGTCGAAGAAACACGTCAAACGTAAACGGGACGCCGGATCTTCGAGTGAAGATGATGATGGAGCCGAAGCACGCATGCGGGAGGCCGTTCGTGCGCAAGGACGAATGTCCAAAAAGGGCGGTGTATTGATGACAAGCGGAACTTCAGAGTTCCAGATTACAAGTGGAGACTATCTCGAGAAGGTTGTAGGGAGAAAGTGAAAGCAATGCTATACGATAACATCTAGGTATACAACTTGCCCAGTGAAACAATCCCATGCTACACCATCTACAATCATTAACCCAGGCTTTTGGACAGGCTGGGATCAGGAGTCGTGGCCCTACTCGGGCCTAGTAAATCAAACTCGATTTCCTCGTTGGGTGTTTGCGAGCGATACATGCGCGCAGAATTGTCTCCATTTGGTAGTGCTGCTTGCTCCTTTTTGATCGCCTCCCATTCAACGCGGAAGAATACCCAGACCCAACGACGTGTGACTTCAAGCGCTTCTATTAAGAAGACACTAGACTCGAGCTCTTCGACTGTGTCTAGATGGGTAGACAGTTTGAGGGACCAAGTGAACCGAAGGAAGAGGTTGAGGAATATGACGAGGTAATATACGAGCGAGTCCCGGAACAAGAGATTGTCGCGGAGGCCAAATGGATAGCCCTGGTGACCTCGCATGACGCCGTCTGCGTCGGAATACGAAGAACCTATCGCAGACAGAGCCGTCGAAGAGCTGTTGCGCGAAAGTGTGATTAACGGTGGTGTAGATCTAGCTGAGCGCGACCGGGATTGGGAGCGGGGGAATGGGGAACGAGGAACCGTAGTGGCGTGTTGAGCGGGCCAGGTCGATGGTTTTAGCAGAGTTAGACCCCAATCGTTGGTAACATCCCACCAGAACGAGTACACCGAATTCACAATAACTGCCAGCAGCCTATATAAAGTAGGAATCAGATAATAATAAAGGTTTGCTACGGGAGTAACTCACCAAAGTTTAAACACCTTGTTGTCGAAATATCCGGAGGGTGATACCTCACCTTCGGACTTTGCATCCAATGGACCAGTGAGCGAGCTACGTTGGGCCACAGATAGAAAAATAACAGGGAACGCCGTCGCATATTTTACTGCGTTGGCGAGCGCACGACCCGATGTCCGTTTTGAACCAATATATTCCATCATACACTGTCGAAACCGAATGGCGTAAGGAAGCCTGGATGAAGTTAGCTGCAGGCTTTGATGTTACCCTGACATAGACTTACGCCATCATAAGAGGAACAACGGATTCAGAGACTGCTCCTTCGGTTTTTGCTCGAAGTAGCGTCCCACTCGGTAGCATCATACAGGTGGATATCCACAAGTCTGCTATGACCTTGGCAAACGATGTGAAAACATCAGCCAGTATGACGTCCGAAAAATAGACAGGATCCCGGGATGGAGAAGTTAGGCACCTCCAGACAGAGCTAAAAAGGCAACGTTAAAGCTCGGTATCCACCACATAGACATACGAGTATACTCACCGGAGAAAGCGAAAACGCTCACGTTTCATCAGCATGTTAAAGGGGCACACGAGCCCAAATATAATACCTGCTGCCGTGAACACGGGGAGGGTCTTGTATGCATCCACCGACTTCGATGCGCCACCAGTCATCCAGTGAAAACAAGCCCAGCCAGCGCCAGTCCATAGCCCATATGACAACAACAGCTTATAGACAGACTTGTAGAGTGAAACCGCCTCTAGAGACGAGATGTCATAGGGGAGGTCGGGTGCACGTGTTGTTGGTAATGGAGTTGGCGGACTGGATGCAGGTAGTTTGTCGCGTCGGAGGTCTAGGACCCAGATGGTGTCAATACCGAGCAGATGCAAGACATGGAGGTTAGTCGCCCAGAAAAATATGCCAAGACCTGTATATCCGTCGCATGAGCAGCTCGGCCAACAAATAACCGAATTGAACGCGTACCGATGAGCAGAAAAACTCGGTATGGAAGAGGGAACGAGGTGTGGAATACAGGTAGGTCGACGTGGAAAGGAGCGTCTTCAAAGTTGTTCATTGCAGGCTAAGACAGTCAATCTCAGCCCCTTCTATCGCAGCAACGCGATCCGACTCACCCACTGTATCGCATAGCCTGTTAAAACCCAACGTTCGACTGCGGACTGGTGGTGGGTAACTCAAAGTGTCTCTAGCACAGCCACCATGTGTGTTTTTGGATCAAGCAGTATTATGACAACACAATATGTAGCATCACATGAAAATAAGGAATCACACATGACAAGGTATTTTCCGCTCACATCGCGGCAAACGCGGAAGTTCCAGCTGTATGCGACGTGTTAATCATGAACTAATTGCTCATTAGTGTTTAGTCTCACCAATAGGCACCCTCGAGCCAACAGCACCTTCTCCGGTAGCAGACATGCCTGATATCGTTGAACATGATATATGTACACCCTGTATACTTTTGTAAACCACCCCACCCAGAGACGGACGAGCAATACTTACAACGCAGCAATCACCCCTGTTTTGCTTTCCATCAACGACAAACGGCTGCCGAACGCAGTCGAGATCCCACCCAACCGTCCCAATTTCAGAGTATGATCTAGTGTCCATGTTTTGGTAGTCGCCAAAAAACGCCTGTGGATGTCCAGAGTTGTTGTTGCTCTTTGCAAACGAAGTAGCCCGAGCTCGTTGGCTCTCCTCTACTGCTCGCTTAGGATAGGCAGCGCGCATCGAATTGTGATCTGCTGGGTGTGTCGCGGTGGGAGCTAAGCCAGCGTCGCCATTCTTGTTCGAGTTGGTCGTTTTCTTCCAAAACTTGAGCTTGGAAGGAGACGAAAGTGCAAGTTGGGGCGAACTACATCCACAGTTGCTGTAGTTCTCGTTGAAGCGTGATTTCCACAACCGAGAGGTATCGTCAAATGCCGAAGCTAGTCTCATAAGTAGCCAAACGAAGGTGGAACAGATACGTGTTACCCACCTAATTTACCTTCCTCGACCTTATCATCATGGTTCATGTATCGTCCGAAAAGTCGCATAGAGTCTTCTCGGTAAGCTTCTGCGTTCAGCATATGCGTATGCCATCCTAAATCCACCAAAAGAGTCGGTACGAGTGGTCGTGAAGGATTATGCGCGAATAAGTCCAGGAAGAGATGGTATTGAGTGATCACACTAGTAATCAGTTCGGGGTGGGCACCGAAATACAACTTGTCTGTCCAGCCTAGTTCTTCCATCTGAGCCGCAAACTTGTATTGTCGCATTGCCGCCCCAACCACGTCCAAAGACACCGGTCCGCGTGTTCTGAAACCACGCATCATGCGGCTAATGCTACACTCGGAGAGTGTTCAATAAGCACCATGCCCAAGAAGACCTGACGTACCTGTCACCCATCCAAGCGCGAGTGCCTCCTCTCCGTCGGAACCCAGCCTCGATCAAACGCTGCGCCTCGGCAAGATCCCAGCCAAAGTAATGTCCAAGCGCAATGTGGGGCGGGTATATTGAAGTTTCATCCAAATCTAGGATCGTGTCTACGGTGAGCCTGGCAAAAGTTGCTGCTGATGTAGGTGCTGGTTTCCCAGTATGCACGTTAATGAACGAGTTCCTGTCACCCAGGCACCATGAGTTTGGAACGTGTGGTATCCAAATCGTAGACTTACAAGAACCATGCATCCCTGCCTCGTCTAAGCTCGTTCCTCACTCTTGTAAAGTCCCGGGCAAAGCGCTCCGCCTGCATCGCTTGCTTGGTCACAGTCCCCTGGCAGTTCTGGCAAACAACGCTAAACCCACTCTGCGCGTATCCTCGTCCGGCGCAGGCACCACCGATATCAGTAAACATGGGCTTCGTGAGCCAAGGTGCGCGCAAGTCCTGGTTTCCGCACATGGGACAGATCAAGTCGGCTGTGTCGTTGAGAGTCGTCACCAGGGGGAGAACATAAGGTTGTTGGGTTGTCAGCTCCCATTCCTCGACCTGTTGCAGGGTAGGAGTATAGACAACTTCATTCCCCTCTAGTCGTTTCTACCCGCGGTATGAGTCTGGATAGGTGTTATAGCCGAAACTCAAACTCACCATCTGGGAGCCACCCACACGATCCAGCGGAAACCCTCCAATAACCTTCAACCACCCACACACGTTCTCCGTGTCCTCATAGTAATTTACCGGATTCAACAGGTACGCATGCAGCAGGACCAACACGTCGATAGGCGGGATCTCTCCGTCCGTCAACTCTCCGATTTCCCCGCGCTCTCGCTCGGGCTTCTTCACAACCTTGTCCAACCAGAGTCCGAATCGGTAGTTGGCTCGGAGCAAATATATCCCCCATTTGACATCGGGACTAGGGACTGGATCTAGCCCAGCGTCGGCGTAAGATGCTGCCTCGACCTTTCGTCGGAGCGTTTGGAAGGCCCCAAGGACAAAGAGGTGTTTGCGGACGAGCGAGGGGGTGATAAGTGGTGGAGTGTATGATTTGCCGATCTTGAAAGTGGTAGGGAGAGCTGGGTCGTTTTCGTATGAAGGTGGCTCTTGGGTGACCGTGCGGGATATGGAGCTCGGTTCCCCGCTCGATTCGTGGTATGCGGGAGGATTGTGCATGGCCGTGCACCGCAATAAGCTAAAGTGTGGAACAATTCATTATAATCGAATCATACTGGTGTTATCCCATGTTTGTTCGCTCGTCAGGTGCTTACTTCGTGGTCGCGGATCAGAAAATCGACTCAGAATCTCATTTCAGAAATATGTTACTATTAATCGTACTCTGGGAGCCAAGCGACGGAAGGTCATCATGGAATCACAGGCCGCAGATCGACAGGTCCTTCATTTCTGCCAGAACGCCCTCGACCTACACTCAGGGGTTAGCGTTAGGTGGATAGACACGCAATAATACTAGCTCACCTGCGCATCGAGTTGTCCAGCAGCGTAGTCTTCTCGTACGTTATCAGCAAAGTATCTGCATGATGCAACGTGAAAGAGAGGCTAGATAAGGCAGGCTCGAGCGTACCTCTGCACGCCACCCAACTTCTCGTAGCCTTCCTCGGCAAACTTGCACTGCATCCTGATCATAGCCTCGAAACTGGGATCAAAATACGGGACTCGGAGGTCAAGTAGCTGAGGAAGCTCGGCAATGAGTTGGTCGTTCATGAGATCAAAAATCTCCTTTGCTTCATCGAGCTCAGCTTGGGCCTATATTAGTTGAGACATCAGAAGATGAAAAGGGAAGTGAGGACTTGGGCGTACCCTTGGGAGCTTTGTAGCATCCTCGCTCGGCTTGTCAACCAGCTTCCTCACTTTACTCCTCGCAGCGTCATAGTCCAACAACTAGCCAATCCACTCTCAGATCCCGGGTTTAACAGCTACATGAATAGTGCCTTCACCTTTTTGTTCCTCTTTGCGACCCCCTCGTTGATCACCGGAAAGTATGCGCACATTTTCCCCACAGGCTCTAGCACCGTCGTCCGATACGGTGCATCCTGTTCACCCGAAACAGCCCCATTCAGCCCCCTCACGTCTACTAGCGAGAATCAACACGTACAAGTTCCCGTGTGACTCCAGCATCCAAATCATCCACCGAGCGCTTGTACGCATGCCCGGCCATGGCACCTTCAGAAGCCTTGTCCGCTGCAGCATAAAATGTATCGATAGTCTCGGCCAGACGTGTCTGTGCCGCGGTCATAGCTACCACAAGCCCATACTCGGTATTAGCATCAATCACAAGCGGATAGGCAGTGACATACCTCGCATGGCGTCCAAATAGGCTTTACTCTCTTTCTGCAGCGCAGTGGTCTCCTTTTCAAACCTGCACATAAACTAAGCTGAACAGTTGCACGGGTATGTTTGGATAGAGAGATACTCACGCCTTGTATTTCGCCTCCTCGTCGGCAAACTCTCGGTCGACCGTCCGCTCAATCTGCCCCGTCTTTTGCATCAACGTCGTCCCCGCCCGGTTCAAATTCTTCTTGAATCTAATAATACCGTAATTCAATCCATCGTAACTCGAGTTGACCGTCACACTTACCCTGACCTGACATGAGAGCACCAAACTGAGCGCTGTCGTTTGTGGGAAATGACAAGACTGTGCTCACCAGCTCATCGTGACAATCCAGTAAACAAAAATTCTATTCTATGATGATGTTATGCTACAGTGCGGTGGAGACACAAGAGCCGAGTTCGGTAGGTTAACGCAGAGCACGGCAACGACAATCGTGGAAATGACGAATAGCATCCGGCGCAGCCGCCAATTACCAATTGCCACCCAATCCGCCACCTCTATCCAGCCACCCGGAACCATTCGATCAGTCTCTTCCGGGGCTTTCTCAATCCACACAAATGCACAGGTTAACCATATCATATAACATGTATTTTCATACAAACAAGAAACTAGCTATCCCGAATGATATACATCTAGACTCTGAACCGAAACTAATGGAGTGCATGACAAGGTGTACGGAAAAAAAAGAGGAGAGCAAGAAAGACATGTGAGCCGTGCCATAATGTATAGATAAATCCGCACAAATAATCAAGAAAATGTGCCAAGAACGAACACGAAGAGGATAGATAAGTGATTCCGCAAAATACATGCCCAGATCAATACTTTAACAGCCGATCCCGAGGACCGCAACGCATCCCGCCCAAACCATCTCGACCACCTCGACGCCCACCGGCGTCAACCCAGGAAAACGCTCTGCCTCGCTCTGCCACTCGTATGACGGCAAACACAACCCGAGCCGGTCCAGCCCCTCGGGGACGAACTCGATGCCCGTACCGGTCCCGTTGCACATCGCGATCACGCTAGGAAACGCACGCGCAGCACCGCTGCGAGGTCGGCCGGCCGGAGACGACAGGTCAGGCTGGATAAATGTGCCGGGATGACGCAGGCCCGAGGCGCACAGTTCGGCGGTGGTCAGGATGCGCGCGACGACGTGGAATGCGGTGCGCCGGCCTTTGGCCCAGCTTGCTGCTGCTGCCGCGCTTGAACCCGACAGGTTGTTGCTCGACGCCGTGCGGTGGCCCATATTACCTCGGGAGCGTTTCTTGGACAAGCGGGTGTTGGTGCCAGTGGCAGGTGGTTGCGCGCCGAGCGGGACAAAGTACACTAGCAAGTACTCTCGCTCGTTTGTCGGATGGCCTACCGACGCGAGCGACGCAAATTCGTCCGTCTGGGGCGCCGATGCGCGGAACTGCCACAGCGGCAGCGTCATGCACAGCGCGTCGGCCGGAATATCATCTAGAATTTCCAGGGCAGATTTGTCGCCAGCATGGGGTTCGTGCGGCACGCGCACCGCTTTGATAGCATTGACTGTCTGGCCAGCAACCTGCGCGTCTTTACTGCCCGCTTTGGGGGGAGTCAAGAGGCCAACGGCGCGGAACGCACTGTGCAACTCTCGGATCTGCTTGAGCTGCTCCTCCTTGGCGCTCTGCGGTGCCATCATGAGCCACGGCGGAGAGAAGCTCGGCGGGGGAGTAACCATTGGGGGTGGGGGGCTCTCGCTCCCAAATGCACGCCTCAGGCGCTCACCAAACGAAACGTGGCGCCGTCCAGCGTGGTCGAGCTCGGCGTTGCTCAACATGTCGAAAGCAACAGCGTGCGACGTCTTGGGATGTTGCACAAACTCGTCGATGCGGCCAAGGCCAGAGTCCGCACCAGACGAGAGCGAGGACATTTCGTATCCAGCCTCGCCATTGATTGTGTGCCCTCGGCGGCGACCCTCGGTACGGAGCGGCGCTGAGGCGACTTTTAGGTGCATTGCTTTGGTAGCGAGCAGAATTTTTACGGGAACGGTAGACCGGCTCCCAGCGGGCAACAAGCTCAGCTTGAAGAGTGGTCGCTTTTCATCTCGGTAGATGCGAATGTCAGATCGCCGCTCGGGCGGGGGAGCTTGAGTTTTGGGCGACAGCTGGGGCAACAACGGCTTGATGACGACCGGTACGGGCCCGTCCGATCCATTTACCATCGAACGGTCACGTCCAACCCAAAAAGTGCCTACAGGGTCGCACCCCCATACTTCCTCATCCGGATCAAGGTCATAGTCGTATGCACGGCGAGGCTCTTGCCGGAAACTCCACTTGTTTCTCCTTCGTGCGTATTCCGAGTCGAGCTGGCGGACCATGTTCAGAAACGTGTCCTCGACATCAATCTGAGCCTCGTGGCCGGAGGTCGAATTTGCGGCAAACGAGGGCGGGATGCCAAACTGAGATGACTCGCGGCGACCCTGCTGGTACGAGTCCCAAGACATGGCCGCGCCCGCGGTCTGGGTGATGCCCTGGGCAGAATTGGCGGGAGGATAAGAGGCAGGCGCGGCAAGAATGAAATCGAGGTCGAATCCTGCGGTCGCAAGTGTGCCCGATGGGCGGCGTGGCGCATCTGGCAGTGGCTTGGACCAGTCCATGGGCGAGCCTGATGGGGCGGCACGAATGCGGTCGGTGTCGCGGCTTCCGCGACGTCCAGAATCGGGTATATTAATTGGCAAGCTAGGACGGCGCGCTCCATCGTCAATGGCACGCATCTTGGCGCGCTCCATCATGCGAATGAGCGCGTCGTGATCCTCATCGTCGGCGGCGTCCTGAGCCTCCTGATCGCGCGGGACTGAAGTGACGGCAATTTCTGGCTTGGCGACGGCGGGGTCGGATGGTATCCATGCACGGCTGTTGCGCCTCTTCCCGGGGGCGCTCGAGCTCGTACCATCGCGCAGGCCAGCGCGAGAACTGCGGCGTGCGTTCCTGAGCCCGGCAGTCGACGTGCGACGGATCGCGAATCCGCCGTCGGATCGGATGGGAGGCGAGAGCGGGTTGTAGGCACTGGCAGCATCCGAAGCGGAGTCGTCCATGTCGACGTCATGGGTGGTGGAGGCTGCGCCAAAGACGAATGTCTTGAGGTCATCGTACATCTGGTTGTCCGAGTCGATGGTGGTGGAGCGGGCAGGGAGAGGGGGTTGCGCGACTTGAGCAAGGGATGCACGCGAGATGGACACGGGTTCAAAGAAGCGGTGGTGGGCGGTTGGGGGAGGATCTGTGGGGCTGAGTGGGTGCTGGTAGACGGGAGCGGGCAGGGATGTGCGGCGGGGCTGAGACCTGGGGGCCGACATCGGGCGCGGAGGCGACGACGGCGGGAGAGGAAAGTGCAGCCTGCAACGCGGTGAGTGGTGGCGAGATGAATGGCCAAGACACGCACCTGCCAAAATCGACCGACGGCCGGGTGACATCCCCGTCAGCGCGCGAGGGGCGCCGGCGGGCAGAAGACGTGCGGCGGGCGCTGAGGGCGGGGGTCAGGGCGGGGGACGCAAAAAGCGAGGCGGGAGCGGGGGGCGACGCGGACAGGCTCGACGTTGGCGAGATGGTCCAGCCTTCGCCCGGGAGCGGCAGGAACGAGTAGACCTGAGCCGGGAGCGGAGCGGCCGACGAGCGGCGGCGGCTGTGGTGGGGAGCTGGGAGCGGAGTGTCAGTGGTGGGAGACAAGGGCCATCACGAGGGCCGCACGTGGCATCCCACGTGGCAAGAAGAGAAGCGAACCGTTTGTGCTTGTGTGGTCACCGTACTCGGACTTGAGTGCAAGTGCGTGCGGGACGTTGCGGCGCGTACGCGAGTTCTTGCGGCCGTACTGCGCGTAGGCGTACACCTGCTCGGACGAGATCGATAGCGGAGCGGCCGGCATCGTGCTAGCTGCGATAGTATTAGCGGCCGGCCCAATTGGAAACACCTGACTCACTAAGGATAGAGTGCAGGCCAGCCAGCTGGGGGACGAGGAGGGGAAGGGGGAAAAGCAACAGGCACGATGTGATGAGGCTCAAGATATGGATGCCAGGCGGACGGCAGCCGGAACCTCTCTTTTGTTACTGCGAGTGGCCACGGACAACCACGCCTGCGCCTGCCCTCCTTTGTCCCTTGCCGACACTTCCTCCCCGCGCCACTGCTCCAAACGCCAAAAATTAAAACCGCCCAGCGCTGCAGCAACCGGCTACCGTTGCACGCTGTTTCAGCCATCCCAGACACCCGACTTGCGTGCATAAAATGCGTCTTGCTCACATCCCGGGTCATGTGACCGTCCTTTTCCCCGCACCCCCAATGTCCGGCCCGCCGCACTAGGCCATATCAAGCACGGATAATCTCTTTGTTGGCTGGACTCCTCACCCACAGCTTTGTGTGCACTCCCACCTACCAATTACCATACTCGTCTTCTCCTTTCAACAGACGTGATTCCATCCGGCCGGCCGGACGACCCCAGATCCGCGTCGGGCTCGCCCAAACTCCGAATCATCCACTTCGGTCGCTACGCGCGAGCAAATGCTGCAACGCTCGTAAACCAGTCAGCCCATTGCGTTTCCTTGACGTTGCGCATCATCCCACGACCTCATCTGTCCAAGCCCAATCACCACAATCGATGTCAGGATATGTCTACGAACTGCCCACAACGGGCGCCCTATCCTTTTCAGAGCTCTGCACCGACATCGCGGGCTCGTATGCCGCCCAGCTCGCGAGCGCCACCGAGGCCCGCGCCAACGTTCGGGCGGTCCTCAAGGCCAGTAAACGCACCGACGCAGGCGAGCGCGACTATCTCAAACTCGTCAAGGTCCGTCTCGACAGGGATGGGGCAGGGATGGGTACTGATGACGTAGGCCCTAGATGAGTATCTCCCATACGTACGTGCGATCATCGCGTCTGTCGCCGCGGACGACTTGACGCTCGCCCAGGATCCAAGTATGTACATCTCTTCCTCATCTTGCGATGCACTAACCCTTCCCAGTCTTTAGCTGGCGCACAACCCTGTCCTCACACAGTCTCGGATCGGACTCTCCCCGCCTAAACGTACACGGCCTGCACGCCGAATTCGCATTTACCCTCCTCACCACCGCCTATGCCCTCTCCAACCTCTCTGCAGCTTCGGTCGCCTCGCTCGGCGCATACGAGCGCGATCGCGCACTGCCCGACGCCGACCGCCGCGCCAAGGATGAAAAACTCACATTCGCAATCAAACTTCTCTGCCGCGCTGCTGGGATATTCACGCACGTCGCTCAAGTCGTTATCCCCGAGTGGAGCAAAAGCCCCGCCGCAGGATCTGGTGCGCGTCCACCCGACTTGACCAAGGACGTCGTGTCGGCGTTAGCCAAGTGCGTCATGCCGTCATGTCTCTAATTGTGCACCCTTGATTGAACGCCTATCACGCTATTGATTGCAGGCTTGCGCTCGCCGATGCGCAGAGCCTTACCGTGCGAAAACTCCTCACCCGGTCTGCCGCCGAATCGGCCCTTTCTCCTGGTCCCCCTCTCCCAAAAGGCCACCCCGCACCCTCGCTCGTCGCCAAACTCACTCTTCACACTGCGTCCCTCTATACATCTGCCCGGAGTCTCGCCGATACCGCCAGTCGCAAGTCTCCGCTCATCAAGATCCCAGGGCGGAGTACAGACGATGGTGGGCAGGTCTCACAGGACGTGCGGAGGTATCTAGAAGACGAGGCCGCGCTCGCTGCGGCGGTTGCGCACAAATGGCTCGGGGTCGACGCGGGCGAGGCGGGCAAGACAGGCGAGGCCGTTGGGTACTTGAAGTGGGCCAAAGCGGAGCTCGAGGCGCTCAAAGAAGGCAAGCTTGCGAGATTTAAAAAGGGTGGAGGGGGCGGCGACGTAAAGATGAAGAAAGAACGAGGCGTGGAAGAGCTGGACAGTGTAGGGATGTTTTTGAAAAGCTATCAAAAGGTCAATGATTCGGTGAGTCGTGTCTCCTAAGAGTCGAGGACAAGCATGAATGGTGCGCTAGGTTCACTTTCAACCTGTACCCTCGTCGTCGGCGCTGCAGTCTCTCATTCCAGCTGGGATCCCAGTTGCAGAGGAGAGGGCGTATGAGCCACCTATGCCAGCGTTTGGGCCTGGCACGCCCGACTATGTCGCGCGACATATCGAGAAACTTGATGTCGAAGGTGGGGTTGCCGGGCCGTCCGAGCCCAAGGTGGATGAACAAGAGTACGGGCTAAAGGGGTCCTACTTTTAGAGCATGTACGACGAGTCCTTCGGCAAGTTTTGCACTTTTGGGTGGATTAATTAGTGAAAATATGAATATTTACAATGCGTGTCTCGTTTGTTGGTCATCGCGTTTGCAGTTGCGCTGTCCAGTCACTGCATACACTTGATGCGGCTTGTAAACACGCATCAGCATTTGAAGCTGCTGTGATCCTATTGTGCCTGCACTCATGATGCCCATGGATG
>WSLN01000112.1:5361-30533 GCA_019677355.1 Ceratobasidium sp. 370
ATCCACGGCGAGCGAGTGTTGTAGAGCGAGACGAGGCCACCTTGCGCCGTCGTCAACCCCAAGGCTGCTTTGCTCTCCCGCTGGCTCGTGCTCAATGACGTGACGTGCCTTGGCGGATGGGCATAGTGTGCCGTCACGGTTGCTCGCAACGGCTCGCCAGGCCGGGACAACTGCACGCGGAGAACCTTGCCGTTTGCGTATGATACGAAAAATGCTTCGTTTCCACTTGATTGACGCAACGCGCCGAGGCCTGTAACGTCGTCATGTGCGCCACCACCGTGGAGTTGAATCTCGCCCCGCCAACGTACTTCCAGGCCACCTCGCACCAAGTCGTAGACATGAAGCGCGTTGGCGACGGCGATGACGAGTAGTTTGGGAGTAACAACGAGCTGAGGAATTGCATCCCGGACAGCATAAAGGCTCAACGAGAGTGGTCGAGCGACCGGGTCACGAAATGACCAGGCACGATCAGTGAGGTGAATGTAGCGCGCGCGGCCGAAATAGGTGAGACCAGCAAAGTGGTTGCTGAGAGAAATGCTAGGTCGAGGTCTCGAGATGACATATGTTGCCCAGCCAGTGTCGGATATCTGTAACCAAAAGTTTCAGAGACTGTTTGCCACCAACTCGTCAGGTGGCTTACCAGCTTGTGAAAAACCCTGCAAGTTCGGGAGAGCACCGCCAATTGCAGAGCATCTAGTTGTTTGAATATCACGATAAGGATATCAATGGGAAGGTCGAGGAGCTAGAGCGATCTGGTTGAATGCACATATATGGGCCAGTCGAAACTGCGAGCAATGAACTTTACCGACGTGTATGACTGTCCTATTACCTCTATCCGTGCCACCTGGTGCCCTCATGGCGGAGAAGACGTACGCCAGATGGTGGCAATTGGGGTTGACTGTCGATGGTGGTTGCGGTCGAGGCTCGCTGACCTCATTGTCACGTGCAAAGATATGAGAGTGATCATTGATACAAATTGTCAAAGTACACCAAGACATGCAGCAAAAGCAGCAACACGACGCTGACATCTGAGCACCGGAAAGCACTCCACACGGTGCTCTCAGTTTTCCCATAAAGCAGTTCCGCCCCAAAAGATAGCCATATTGTTCAAATAAACCGCCCGATGAGTTTGGCGTGTATTACGTTCGCATTTTACTATTTGTAGCCGTGACCCAGACGAAGTGAGTAGCGAGCAAGCGAAAAGCATTCATTGTACAAACGTCGGTCGAGTGGGGGCGGGCATAAGTGAAAACGAACGAAGCGGTCACTCTGGGGGTGACACCGGAATTGGAGCGGGCGCGGGTTCTGAGGGGGCCGCGGCCGGGGCTGGCACCGGCGGAGCGATGATGGGGACTTGGGCCAGGAGCGGGGACGGAGCCGACTCGGACGCGAGCTCCTTGATGGGGCTACCGACTTGGCCGGTAGGAGAGGTCGAGAGAGGGGCGTGAACGTTGGGGTGGGGCGAGGGGGTAACATGCGGGATGCTAGGCACCAGTTGTCAGCAAACGCGTTGACGTTTCTATTGTGACGATACGTACTTTTCCGGGTGGGGAATGGCAGTGCCGACTGCGGCCTGGGGAGTCACACCAGCCTTGGAGAGAGCATAGTCACCCGAATCGAAGTATTTGCGATCCTAGACGCGAGTCAGCTCGCACGATGGAGGGGGGGCACAAGATGCACACCTTTTGAACCTTGGTGAGTACGTTCTTGTGGGTGGGCAGCTTGCCGTACAGACGGAAGAGCTTCTTCTCCTCCTCGGTCATAGTCTACAAATTCAGGCAAAGCGTCCGCGTCAGCCACGGCGGCGAATCCAATGGCATCTGAGCAGCCAGGCTCGCGACTCACGCTCATGTCCACCTTCTTGCGCTGTGCGGGCAACATCGTCCTTGGAGATGTGTTGGAACGGTTGGAGATGGGTCGCGGGTGTTAGGACAGAGCCCGATATCCAATATTAGATACAAGGCACGGGGCACAGATCAGAGAGCGTTCAGGACAACGGCAAAGACGGGGCCGGGACAAGGGCCAGTTGGCGTGCAGTCAGTGCTAGGAGGAAGGGGTTGTGGTTGATAGAGTCGTGTGGGCCGTGCGAGACCCAGATACTGGCAACCTTATAGTCCCGGGCACGTGTCGTCATGTAACACCCATTTACCTTCTTGGGCGTTGCCTCTTCGCCCAGCGACATTACACTTTTGTTTGAGGTCACCGACAATTGTGCTGCGCATCATCGCGGTATCATATTGCCGCTTCGCGATTCTCTGAGCCTAGCTGGTTGCCGCAGAGTCAACGACAAACTCATGCCTTGCTCTGCTTTGTATTAAATTTAGCTCCGGTACAAAGACATAACCGATCCTAAAGCAAGCTCTTGGAGCTTTCTCGTTTGCCACAAGGCGAGGTTCAATAATGAGCACTTGCTTTTTATTATCATAATAACACCACAATAAGCTGCGCCCCTGTCCCCAATTGCCAGCAATAATGCCACCCCCAAATATCGGCGTTCCTGCTCCACAGTTGTGCCAATGTGCACTACTTGCGAAAGAAGCTTGTATGCGATAAGCACCCATACATACGGCAAGGCTCATCAACGCGCTAAAAAAAAAGGGAGGGGGGGGTCAAATAGAGTCCACCGGATGAGACGTGAGCTATAGCGTGGCCAAAACACACCTGCAAGACTACCACAACGAGCAGCATAATCACTAGAGAAGAAACACTATCGTCAGATGTGTAACGAAGACTGTCTCAGATCAAAACTCGCCTTCTTGCCCCACAACAAACTGAAGGGCGGCAAATATCTACGTCAGCACACAGCTTGGATAGCCAGGTTTGAAAGGTCAACTGACGCTGCAGCACCATCTCTGGGCGAAGGGAAGCCCCTGCCCATTGACGTGCTCTTCCTAAACGTGGGCTGGCTCCCCGAGGTGGAAAACGGCCTAACGCCCACGGTTAAAGCAGGCCCAAAAGGCACGGAGCTCCGAGAGTTAGCACAGACACGTACCCGCCCGTCTTTGCTGGAGCTGTCAGCAGGGGATCGTCCGCTCCGACCGCGGGCGGCCGAAAGTTCTGAAAGATCTCCTCGTCTTTGACTTCTTGGATCTTCTGAGGGAGAAGGATGCTGTAGATTGCTTGGCTGACCTGTCGTGCCGCAGTGCTGTCGGTCTGGTGCCTGTAGGATAGGGATTCGCTCATGACGCGCTGTTCAATTTCTGTTGGCTCTGCAGTGGGTAAAGATAATGGGATGACGTGTATTGACGGGAAACAGAGACATACCTCCGAGCCCTATGCTTTTTTCGATCATCCTCGCAAACGCCTTGTCATCAAGGTGCGAGTATTCGTCGTCGGACTGTTGCGAGTGCTCATGATGATCCATGAGGTTTCAAATATACTATAGCTATGTGCCCAGAAATTACAAGATTTTTGAGCTCTGAAGAACCAAGAACTCGGCTGACAAGAAATCTCGTGGTGGCCGCATTCGCCACCCGAGCCGGAAGCGCCTAGCTTACATGAACATTGCAAATCAACCATCTCGGGTCATTCAGGTGCCCGGGCAGAGCGGGCCGGCGGGAGAGGCGTAAGGTGACCTACCCGTTCCGATACGCGCATGAAAGCTCTTAAATGCGGACCGCCTCTGCTGCAAGCTCATCCAGCACTCCACACCCCGCCTCCGCATCATCCCCGCGACCCTCTTCAACTCTTTCAAACTGGGTCTGTTCAGCTCCAAGATGTCGCCCCCCAGGGAAGGTGAATTCGTTGGCGCAATCGACTGTGGCACAACGTAAGTATCTCTAACACGCAACGTACCCTCGTCATAGCTTGACATCGGACTCGCATAGCTCTGCACGTTTCCTCGTCTTTGACGAGTTTGCCAATGTCATTGCCGAGCACCAGCTCGAGTTTCCTCAGTACTTTGAGCATCCTGGGTAGGAACTTTGCTCAAAAACCATACCATTACTCATCCTGCGCCAGCTGGCACTCGCACGACCCCCAGGAGATTCAAGACGTCTGCGAGTCCTGCGTTGCAGAGACCATCAAGAAACTAAAATCACAAGGCTATAGCCCCGACAGCATCAAAGCAATTGGCAAGTCTTCCCCCTCGCTTAGCTTCAGACACCAAATTAAATCGTCTGTCGGGCTGCGCGGGGGGCCACTCTAGGCATAACCAACCAGCGCGAGACGACTGTGGCCTGGTCTCGGAAGACGGGTAAGCAACTTTGCCGGGCGATCGTCTGGGACGACGGCCGCACCAAAGCCGAGGTCACGCTGTATGAAAAGAAGCTTGCCGAAGAGGGCATCGAGGTTCGACCCGGTGAATTTAAAAAGGGTCCTGAGGCTATCCGAGAATTGTATGTCTGTTTCTTGCGGTTGTATGCGGATTTCGCGTCCTAACCATGTGAAATTCTATGCGCGCAGGACCGGCATTCCGATCTCGACCTACTTTTCGGCCATCAAGCTTCGATGGATGATGCAGCATCACCATGAGGTGCGAGACGCACACGAGAGGGACGACTTGATGTTCGGGACTGTCGATTCGTGGTTGCTCTACAACCTCACCGGGGGTGTCGATGGGGGTGTGTGCACCTAATTAACTTGTTGCTTGGGTTTCTGACCGAGTGTGCTGCAGGCCTTCATATTATCGACGTAACCAACGCCTCCCGCTCTCTGCTGATGGATCTGCGCACGTTACAGTGGTCCGAGCCCCTGCTCAAGTTCTTTGGTTTCCGCAGCTCTATCTTGCCCAAGATCGTCTCAAACTCCGAGGTATACGGAACAATCGCCAAAGGTAGGTGTTTGTGGTTATGCGGCTGTACAGGTCGGAAATAACGTGCTTTAAACAGGCAAGCCTTTGGAGGGAGTCAAGATCTCCGGTATCGTTGGTGACCAACAGGGCGCTTTGGTTGGGAACAAATGCTTGCGCGCTGGTGAAGCCAAGAATACCTACGGTACCGGTGCTTTCTTGCTGTTCTGCACCGGCGACGAGGTCGTCCTCAGCAAAAACGGCTTGATCAGCACGGCAAGTGGTGGCAAGCTGTGATGATGTTTATGCCTAATATCGAGTCCACAGGTTGCGTACCAGTCTGGCCCGGGGGCCAAGCCCATATATGCACTGGAAGGATCGAGTGAGTTGTTAGGATTGTCTCATATCACGAGAGCTATGATTCTGAAATAGGTTATTTTTAGTCGCCGTTGCTGGAAGCGCTATCCAATGGCTTCGTGATGGCGTCGGTCTGATCCAGAGTGCTCCCCAGATCAATGAGTTGGCCGCTAGACATGAAGATACAGGTGGGGTCTACTTTATCACCGCTTTCAACGGGCTTCTCGCCCCCTATTGGGATGCAAGCGCTGGTGGTGTCTTGATTGGTGATTCATATTTCCCTAAACCTCTCGAAACCGATGCTGACTAGGTTGGCGCGAATAGGCTTGACTGCATACACGACGCCTGGCCATATCGCTCGCGCCACGCTCGAGGCTGCTGCTTTCCAGACGCGCGCGATTATCTCTGCAATGGCGAAAGACTCCGGCGTGGACCTCCAGCATTTGAAGGTCGATGGTGGCATGACCAATGGCGATTTGGCGATGCAGCTCCAGGCTGATATTGGAGGGTTTGAAGTTATCCGACCGGAGATGAGGGAGTCAGTCGCTTTTATTCTTCCCAACTATTGTTCTGCCGCTTACTAGCATGCTTGTAGATCCACCGCTCTGGGATCCGCCCTTCTTGCGGGTTCGGCCATTGGCCTATTTGGCTGGGACGTCAGCAAGCCGGAGACACTCTCCAAAGTGAACACCAAGGGCAGCACATCATTCTACCCCAGGACGACCAAAGATGAGCGTGCTCTCAGGTGGGCGGGGTGGCAGCGCGCTGTAGAGCGCAGCAAGGGCTGGAACGCCGAGTATGTTGACTATGGTGACGATGACTAGGGTGGCTACATGATTGTATATTTTGTAAAAATTGCCGAGGAAAGTGAATTGGGGCTAGATCTAAACCTCAAGTATCGAGATAAAAGCATAACGCCAGGGGCGAGTTGGAGGCATTACAACGTCTTCGAGTCCGTATTTGCCGACCACCAGCCTGTGACAGGTTGATACCCAGCCTTACAAAGCTAGCGACAATCATAACAGAACTATAAATACAATATTCTGGGAGAGCCTAAAAGAGTCATAGTTCTTTGGAAGGGGCCGAAACCTGGATCCCCGCGAGCCTCGTCAGGTCATCTTCGATGATCCTCTGGTTCAAAGCTGCTGATTCGACCCCTTCGTAATACTCTAGCGCCTCTAAATAATACTCTTTAGCTCGCACAAGCTTAAGCCGGGATTCGAGCTCGCATGCCCACGCAAGCCGAACACATGCTTGCGCCATGATATCTCGCTTCTGGTCTCGACGAGCTATGTCTAGAAGATCCTCAAAGTGTCGGGTAGCGGCCACAAAGTCGTTTCGGTCGAGGGCTTGTTCTCCCAGATCTCCAGCCTGCCTAATCATCACCGACGGGTCCGAAAGATCGCACCACAACCCAAACTGGCGGCCCTCGACTGCGTTCCTCCTGAGTTTTCGACAGGCATCGGCTGCTTCGGTATGTGTAGCACCAAGACCTTCGTACTTTCGAATCGCCGAGTCGTAATGATGGAGAGTTGCCTCTCGGTCGCACTGCCCTGCGCAGCTGTCTGCGAGGGCTTGTTGAATCTCGGCACATTCAAAGAGTTTCCCCTTGAAGAGCTTGTCTATGGCCGCTTTTGCACGGAGAGCTCGTGACTCGGTATATGCGCCTTGTTCATGCTTGAGCCTCGAGTGCCGTAGCAGGTCATCGCCTATATAGTCATCAGTAAACGCACTGGCGTTTGACAAAATCGCATACTGTTGGCTAGATAAATACATGTAATCAGCGTCAAACCGTCGTATCAGTGAAAAGTCATGCATTACCTCCTCCAATAACACTTGTTTTTGGATATGTTTCTGGGGCCAGGGCGAATAACCAATCCCAGCGCTCATCTTCCAAGTCTTGTTTTAGGAATTCTGTTTAAAAAGAAGGTCGGAAATGAATTAAGTTGTTGGCACAAAGTAATCGCCAAACACAACTCACTTTCATGGAGCGCGGTAAGTATATTGCCCATTTTCGGCCTGGAAGTGGGTTCCAAGGCCCAACATGGAGAAATCACACTCATCAGGTGCTTGCTCAGCTCGTTGGATTGTTGCTCGTTCTCGTATGGAGGTTCTCCCCCAGCTTTGGCGGTCATCCTTTTCAACATGCTGTTGTAGCCAGCTCCTTTTGGACAAACATAAGAGTAAGGCTCCACTGAAACGTCGTGTTCGAGCAACTAGCAGCGCAGAACGACAGTCAAAATAGCCTCGAAATTATGCCGAGAAAATGGCCTAGCGTACCTGGAATGCGACGATGCCAAACGCCCAAATGTCCGAGAAGAGAGTTTTAGTAGCAAGCTCGTCGTTGCAGAGCTCCGGTGCCATGTAAGCCTCGGCTCCGTAATGCGCCTTGTTTGACGTCGGATCTATATTTTTGATGATTCGAGACAAGCCAAAATCGGAAATTTTGATTTGGCCTTGAGGTCCAACGAGTACGTTGTCCTGTCAATCAAAGAGACCGATTGTTAATTTAACCAAAGTGTTTTGGCTGGAGCTCTTGGCACACCGGCTTCAAGTCCGCATGGACGATGTCGTTGCTGTGCATATAAGCTATCCCCGCCGTGAGTTGAAGAAGCTAGTGAATGGTATGAGGATGGCATAAACAAAAACTATCTGGTGGAACAGCTCACCATGGCAGATTGCTCCATCTTTGAAAGCCTTGATGATTTCAGTTGCTGCTCGTAGCGCAAGGATTTAGGTCAAGCAACGAAGGACAAAGTTCGACAGCATACCTGGTGCAAGGTTCTTCCTGGGCACCAAGCCATTACTAGCGCATCGTACTCGCATCCCTCAACCCTCGCATATCCCAAGAGCTGGATTATATTTGGGTGACAGAGCTTCGAGGAGGTAAAAATCTCTTTCGCCACCCTCTGTCCGAGGAGTTGTAGCGTATCTTCTCTGGGATATAGGCAACTTACCTTCTTGATCCTTATCATATCGTCGTCGGTTACAAGGCCAGCAAACCGCGGGCATTTAATCGCCACTTCCCGACCCGACTTGCATAATACACCGTGAGTCAAATTAAACATGGCACCAACGAATCAAGATGTACCGAATCTTTCAAGTATCCTCTGTGGACCAAGAACATTAGCCCAGCTAGTATTTGCGATAGGGGATTCGGCTTACTTCCACACATCCGAAAATCCACCACATTGACGCGGGTATTTGAGATCCTTGACAATCCAGTCCGTGAGATCAGCCACTCCTTCCGCTATCGCTCCTCGCGTTATTGGTTGGGGGCTGGTATCCTCTTGAGAAATCGAACATTCAGTATCCCTTAGTTTAGGACGCACGGGAGACTAACCACGTAGGTTGTTAGTAGAAGAGGGGTTGGTCGGTGATGGTCTAGTCTCGCCTTCAGACCAGTCTGGGGTGCAGTCAGTTCACCAATATACCGCCCGATGATTCTCGCGCTTACCACTTTGATAGCTCCTCAACGAGCTCTTCGAATACAGCGAACTGTCCTCAGCTGGCCGACTACTGTCACGAGGGGACAGCGGAGTCAAAACATCGCTCAAACTAGTATCGCTCGTCTCAGAAGGTTCAGCCATGGATCAGTCTTCCTAGAGAAGGGCAGGCAGATTGGTCGTGGTTTGGGGGAAGCGGGGGAAAACAAAATGGTGCTCGTATATGACAGGGGTAGGGCGCATGATGGGTTGTCTAATCGTGCACGCACGGGTGATCAGGAGCGCCAGCCGTCAAAGCAGTACACACCCTCGGCCTCGGACCACACCAAAAACGAGCGCTTAAACATCTATCCGGTGCCTGGATGGTTTGGGGGTACGGCGCTTAGCAACTACCCACGGCCGCCGCACGCACAGATAGCTGAAAATGAGCGAAAGAAATTCATAATATTAGCCTGGAGTTCTCCTAACTATACTCTCCCACAACCGGATACGCTCTTCAAGAGCCGCCAAGTTTGCAGAGGCCAGGATGTCATCGTTGTTCCTAACAAAATCTGGCAACGAGGCCAGCACTGCCAGTTCTGCGGGCGAATTGACAAACAACGTGCGGCGCCAAACAAGCTCATCGATGTTCCGAATAAAGGTCAGAGCAGAGTCCATGGTCGCAGGCCTTGGTCTGTCGGCGTGCAAGTCGTTTGGTGGAGTCATGGTTCGAACGTCATCCGGACACTGGTGGTGAGGTCCCGGGGACACGACCCCCTCAGAAGTTGAAACAGCAGGAGTATCACTCTGGATGCCAAGTCGAGATTCCAAGTCTAGACAACGTTTACGGAGGACGGCACTGTCGGCACGGGCAAGCTCAAGAGCTCGGGAGAGGGCAACCATTTGAGACTGCATCAAATCAAACAGTTCCTGTATGTGGTATCAGATCCCAAACGCAACACCCTCACTAGGAACCATACCGTCATGTTTTGCCATGTAGGAAGGGTCGATGGTTCGGCCCTTTGAACAGGTTCGAGCACAGTCGGCGTTTGAGGCGAGACCGACGAAACCGAGTCGCCCAACAAAGGAGGACGGTCCAGCTTGAGCGGAGATAGTAGCGTCAAGGTTTGGTCGTCCCGGGGGTTGGGGTTAGCAACGACTCTGTCCGAGTTGCTTTGACTCAAGGTAACTAGCGAGGTTGTAGTCCGTGATAGTATCTAAGGGTAGAGCAAATTAGACCTTTACAAGAAATAGTACTTTGAAACAGATCGGTAGCTGGGACTTACGGGCTCAGACAGAGTCGAACCTATCATTCCAACAGAGCCTATTCTGCCGCTCGTGGACCTTTCCCCTTCACCTTGCGAGCTGTTGCTACGAGTCCAAGAAAGCGCAGAGACATCAGAGTGTGACTTGGGTGTTGATGCGCGCGAGAGCTCTTCTCTGATACGATCAAAGTCGAATCGCCCACTCCTGTCCCTGATACTAGAGTTTGCAGAAGAAGAGCTAGGAAATCCAACGGTTGCCGCTGGCCTAGCAGAGGACTGGGCAACAACGAGGGCACTGTTGATAGACGGGTGAAGAGCACTAAAAGTCCCCTGGTCGGTTCTTTCTTCGCCATCGTCTTCGGTACCGATCAAGTCGATTAAAACATTCGTAAATTCATCGCCTTCAGAGGTTTGCATGACAGTCTGGTTGAGGTGAGTTGTGTTTGGCTGTAAGCGCCTGGACAAACATCAAAAAGGCACGTGACAGGAATGAGGTGGCTATCATGTTATTGCAATCCTCAACCACACACTCCACGCTGGCATCAACTGCAAAATGCACTGCCTGAGCCGTATAGATCAACGTTCCCAAGCACGGCTCTCCAGCGTGTGATGGGAACAAGGGTCCTCACTATCTCTTCACCTGTGGTACACAACGTTGTCTGAATTTGCAATTCTGAGCTCGAACCGAGGCGGGACCAACCGCTGTGCTTTTCGATATTGATGAACACGGATCACCCATTGGCCAGTAAACTGATCGCTCGATTCAAGACCTCCGCAGCGGCTCGGTGGAATATTCCCTTTTACAACGTTATTTTCCTGCGAGCAGGTTTGACTCGACTGAAACCCGTGAGCTCGGAGCTGTTGGGGGCCGGACATTGGGTATTAAGGGGGTTGACGTTTTCTGGCATGTTCGGCGCATTCATAAGTGTGCGCACGCTCAAATTAGCTCGTTATCTGTGAATTCTTGCTCGGCCGAATGCAAGAACGTAAAACCATAGGTCGCCCGTTATCACGTAGTGCAAATACGCACGAGCGTAAAGGCTAAACCAATACGTTAGACCTCACGATTTGGGACTTGCGCGCACCCATCCACGTCTGCGTAGCCACATCAATCTAATGTTTGATTGACAGGAGACCGAAATCGGCATCTAGCTCCACGACGCGCATTCATCATCCAGAATCGGGTCGTGATCAAACACGGATCAAACAGACCCCGACGCCCGTGTCAACAAACACAGGCCTACCTAATATCTGTCTTCGCGGAGATTCTAGTGCCAGTCCTGTCAACCAGGAGGTTGTCCGGGGCATCCACCTGAGTATACGGCCCCTGTATCACATCGCCTCGTAGTAAGTATTAGAGCTCTTCGCAGCGTGCCTTTTCTCCTAAGCCCGGCGTGCCGGCCTGGCAACTCGCGAGACGAGCGAGAGTAGATCGCCATCGGGGGGCTCGAAGCGCCAAACGATCAGCTTCCCGGCCAACATTACCCCTAAATCCAATCCCATGGCGACATATGGAGCACGCACCGCAGCCGCAGACCGTTTATCCACCCGCGTAAATCGATTTGCGCTTCAAGTTGAAACACATCAACGTCCTGCTGGACGACCGGAGCGTCATGGACAGGTACCCCCTCCGGGGATGGGCGGCTGGCGAAAAAAGCTAAAATCTGAGTCGCGAGCGCCTCTGCGCTTTTTTCGACGAGGAGCGCACAACCTTTGTGCCAAAGCGCGTCTTTCATTTCAGTCGATATTCGTTCTGAAATGGAACTTGAGGCCCCCGACGACGGTAGCGTGAGAATCGGGTGTAAGATGGCTGCGTCCACGATAGGCCTCCGCCGACCAGGGGGTAGGAAAGCGCAATCCACCGAAGTATACATTCAGGGCCGGCCCAATGATGGCACCTTGCCCTTTGTTGTTCGAGTATGGCTATATACTAAATATCCTTTCTTCTTATGATCGATCTGATTCGCGCTGATGTATAGGCAGTTGATGTTTCTTCAAGGCTCCCTCGCTCAAACGCAGGGGAAGTTGATGGTCGCTGAAACATTGAGGGACATACACTTCATCTGTATCGACAGAACTATGTGTACTCTGAAACACCGAATATCACGAAATGAAAGCTATGCGCTCATGGCTAGCATGACTGCACACGACTACACACTCGCTAGGAACGACAGTAATACGCATATAGTAACCCTAACAAACCACAGTGAGACTATTCTCGTCCAAGCACGCAAAGCCGCTTAGTCAAGGTACACGGAGCCAACGGCCAGAACACCCCATTCGGGTGCCAATCGAACGCACCCCATCCACGCATCGGCCCTGCACCGAGATTCCAGCGGTTCGCCGGCGGCCATGACGCAAGACCTTCGTAGACAAGGGATGCACATGTCCTGTGGCGAGGAGAGAGACAACACGTTGCATTCCCACCCCCAGGCTTGGGATCGACAAGGTTCGTGGCGAAATGAATTCACTCACATAAATTATCGTTCGCGCATGGATTTATTTGGCTAGACCGATGAGCTTTATGAAGTAAAAGTGGCATAGATGCCGAATGTGGATGCGTGCCTTTGTGTATCTAGTGCTACGGCGGGTGCAGATACTTTTACCTAGAAGAGCAGGGTGTGGAACTGGCTGGGGCTGAACGTTTGGGTCCATGGCGTGTTGAGCCCGCAAAGGAGGTTCGCGAAGTGATCCTCTCGACGGAGATAGTAGAAACACATTTGCTGATCACTGTTTATCGCAAATGGCACTGATTTCAACCTCGCTGAACGCACGAGGCAGCCCAGACGGGCTCACTCGAGACGCGGAGAGCTTCAGAGTGTATTCGTTTAAGGTAGGTATGTTGATGACACGAGGGATGGTTGTATTTTCATAAATACGCTGGGGCGGGATCGATTGTCAAATGGAATTTACCAGAAGCCCATCGATGGTTGTAGCAGATACTTGCATGTTAAAGGAGGTGGTGATCGGGTGGATAGTTGAGGACTACATTCTAATGAATGTATTGGAGAACGATCGACGGTCGCCCGAAGAGCGCCAGGAGAGGATATACGAGACATTTCCGACAGCTCACCAATATAGAACACAGCATGCAAGCTAGAAGGCGAACCGAGCGGCCAGTTGGACAGCGGGATGATTTTCACTTGCGGGATCTACCCCTTGCACTAGCGCTCGGAACCATCCACTTGATCGACACGACTGTGCAGACAAACAATATAGGATGGTGCGCCCAACGACGCGCATCGAGCATGCCCGAAGACAGAAGACAAACACATCAGCGACTAGTGGAACATCGAGTGCACAGAGTTGCCGCACGCATAAATACACAAAATAAAACATTCGCCAGGAATGAAGCGTGTGCAAATGGGCGTGTGATCGGAATCAAGTCACGTTTATCACGCAACGCTGGGGCCGAGAGGAGTTACGGCTCAATATGCCGAGCTCCTATGCGCAAGCTTAGATCATGATGAAATCAGACAATTTCAGCGATCCAGGTTGCACTGGAGGACTCTAACCCCTCGTCGCCTCTCCTATTCTCCCGACTCGAATGAGGTGTGGGGACAAAGCGAGTGGCACCGCTTGGATTGATACGGTCCCGACCTAATGACAATGAAGCTTGATCATATATGAGAGGGAGAAGGCAGGATAATAAGCCATACCGGTCGGGTGGCAACTTCCTATTGGGGATGTGTACAATAACTTTCGTGTCTCGTCTCATCCTGTCTTATCCCGATGTCGGACATCATCATTGCGAGCTCTGTAGTCATCCGCGAGGAATCGAAGCAACACGGGCCATATGGCAAACAAGCGCCGCGGTGGGAACTTTTAGAGTTGCGAGGTGGCAAGCCACGGAACGAGGGTCCAGATGAATCTAGGGATCCGTAAGCGAGTGATACGAGATGAGACAGCGCGATGCGGTGGATGAACGGAGGAAGATCGTCCCGGTACGATTCTTCCGGCCGGACACTGTGCTCCACTATGTCTTCGAGATCTCTTGCAGACGGATTGGGGGGTCTCGGCTCTTTATGATTGCCGTACTGGGACCGAACGCTGCAGCTTCACTCCGATGGTAGGATCACGTGCGCGGTTTCCTATGCTGGCGAAAATTACCCTAGGGCCGGGCCAGGGTGGAATCAATCGAAGAGACGAATCAAACTCCGCCTATCAGACGAGTGATGCGCGAAGGGATCGTAGGCAGTGTGAGCCCCTATGGTGTAGTGCGCAAAGGCGCGAGTCATGGGGACGCAGATGGGCGAGAAGGCGGGTGGATTGAATGCAGAGTATATTATCCGGCATGGCGGTTGGGAGAATCGCGCCGACATCGGCGGAGACAGTCGAGCGCGGTTCGCAGACGCTTCTCCTGGTGGATCGGGCGAGCTGGTCGCCAGGCAAGAAATCGGATTTTCGGGCTGGATAACGTGTTACGGCGAGCGCGAGGGGACGGTCGACGGAATATAGGAGGTGTGCTGATTCAAGTTAGACCGGAGGGCAGGTGGATATGCAAATTCGAGGTGCGAGGTTCGGATGCGCGTGAGCGAGCGCGGCAGAGGTCTCGGTCGCTGCAGAAATCGGGGGCGTTTCAGGACTGTGGCTGGCGAGCTGTGAGTGCTCGACTCACGCGAACAAGGGAAGGACAAGGGGACGGAGTGGGCAGTGAGGGCATGTGGACACGCGTGGGGGAGCGGGGGCACGTGATGGGAGGGACTGAGTCAGCGAGATCAGGGCCAGTGGATTCAGGGCCGGCCCGAGTGGTCGGGCCAGACGGCGTCGAGGGGCTTTTGGGCAGGGACCAGCTTTTGTGTCGGCTGCTGGCTATCGCCGCGGGCTGTTATAAGGAGTCGTCGGGCAGTCATCAGCAGCAGTAGCCCCCGCCCCCATTGTCGCCCGCATCCGTCGGTCTATTCCGCTCGTCCTTTGTTGATCCGCGCCCTGCCTTTTTATCTGCTGGCCGCTGCTGCTGCGTCCCCTGTTACTATTTGCTATGCCGCCTTCGCGACGCACCACACACCTGCCACAATACGGTCAGTCATAAGCCCGCCCCTTGGTCCTGCTCCCCCGCTGACATGCACAAACCAATCCCGTCCTCGCCTGTATTGTTCGACGCCCGATTGTGGTCTAACCAAACCCGCGACGATCCCCCGCCTGCAACTGCAACGGAACCGGTTGCAACTGAACCGACTGCACTTGAACCGACTCCAACCGAACCGACTCCAACTGAACCTGCTACACCTTTGTCCGACCCACCGCGCACGCCGTCGCCTCCAGCCACGCCCCTCTCGCGGCGCAGCGTCTCGTTCCACGAAGTCAGCCCGTTCATTACCGTCGACCCCTCGGCCCCTGTCTTTGACGCATTCCACGGCCACGGCTCTGCCATCTCGCCTGCCTCGACCGCCTCACCCCTCCCCCACTCACCCGCGGCCTCTCCTTCAACCGCGCCCCACAACGCGTTTGCCGAGCCCGAAGCTCAGACCGGTTCTGCCCAAGTCTTTGACGCATTCTCCTGGTCCGCCGCCATTACCCCACACGACTATGCCACTGCACCCCAGCCCTATACCCCGGGCCACCCTGCCAATGTCGCCCACCGAGAAGCCATGGAGCGTGAGGCCTACGAGGGCGCCGATCCGGACATAGTCGAAGGTGACGCTGGGCCAAGCCGTAGAGGCAGCAGCAGCAGTCGCAGGCGTGGGTCGACCGAGTCGGTCGCTGCTTCGTCCTCGGCCGGTGCGGGCACCAGCGTGGCACATGCTCGCGCGGTTACGCATTCGGTCAAACCTAAAAGCCACGCGCGTAAGATGAGTGCTGGTCATATCTTGCGCCCTAGGAATGCGTTTATCATCTTCCGGAGTACAATGATCAAAGATGGGGCCATTACTGAGAATATGGAGGTAAGTCGTTTACTACACAAGTTTGGGCATATATCTCACTGGCTGTACAGAAGGATCACGGCAACATCTCCACCATTTGCGGCATGCTCTGGAGAAAGCTCCCGGCTGGCGAGAAGCTCAAATACCAACGCATGGCCGACTTGGAAAAGGAGCAACACCGGATCGCCAACCCTGGCTACAAGTATGCCCCCAAGGTTGGTTTACTTGCGCCATTGTCTTGTGTAATATCCTAAATTATATCCCACAGTCCCGAAAGGAGCCACCCGCGCGACGTCGCCAAAAGAAGGATCAGGATGTCGTCGCTCAGCGATGCGCTCTCGCTGCCTCGCTTCTCGCCGACGGTCGGAGGGGTTCCGAGATGGCTCGCCAACTCGAGCACTTTGACAAGGAAGTTGCCGTTCAGATCAAGCGGGAAAAGGAAGAGGCCGTTCGTCTCGGTATTCGCCCCGACCCGTATGCGTACGCCCACTCGGCCAAGAAGCTCAAGAAGCTCGAGCGGGAGCGCAAGGAACGGGAACGTGCGTTGGCTGCCCAAGCCGGAGCGATGAATCTTCGCGAGGGCGTGCTCGAGATGCACGCCAGGGCCGATGCTGAAGTGGCCGAAAAGCGAGCCCGCGCCGTGCCTCCTCCGACCTCCGGTCCGTTTTCTCGCACGCCTCGCAACGCATACGCCTCGCCTACTCCGGTTGCGCCGGCCCCCGTCGCGGCCGAGAGCGCCCCGAGCTGGACGAACCCCTGGGCGAGCTCGTCCGGGCCCGAGAACGCGAACATGGGCCGCCGCCCGAGTTCGTGTCCTCCGCCTGCGGCCGGTGCGATTGCTCTCCCGGCTCTGCCTAGCGTCCCTGCTGCGTACAACGAATATGTCTCGCCGACTGCGCCCCATGCGTCACACATGATGAACGAGCTCGCCCCACCCAACCACCATGTTCCGGCTGCCGCCCCGCTGCACCATCCTCAACCGCAAAACGGGCTCGTCCTTCCCCGCCGTCGCTCGTCGAGCGTTCCCCCTCCAAGCTTGTATGCTGCTCCCTTTGGCAGCGCCAATCCCAGCGCTAATGGCTGGGATGCCGGACGGAGGTCGTCGGTCGTGTTTTCAATGGAACTCGAGAGGCGACCGTCGCAGGTGCAGTGGAACGATGATATGGGTATGGGGGATGCGAGGAGGCCAAGCATAGCATGGAATCGAAGGCCGAGTGGCATGATGTGGGGTCAGGAGCGAAGGATGAGCGCCCAGGCAGGTGAGGGGTGGTACGGCGGAATGGTAGGTTTCGGTTTCCTCCTCGGGGTTTGGTTGAAACTAATGTGGTATTTATAGAACACCAACACGAACGCAGTGGACCACATCGAGACCGAGCCGCAGATCAATTTTGGAAACTACAGCTTCCAGACGGTTACAAACGGCTCCTCAGTACCAGCCTCGGCCTATACTGCGCCCGCCAACTCGACTGCCTCTGTCGATCCCACCGCCCCTGCTGTCCCCGACCAGTCATACCAGTTCCCTCCCCCGTCCGACGTCGAGATGTATCACGACATGAACCCGTCGCCATTTGGCACGATTCTCGCACAGGGATGGCAACCCGAGCCCCAATCCGCCCTGTCTCCTGTATACTCGGCTCATTCGCATGCACCCCACACTCCCGAGGGCGACTTTCAGCACCCGCGCGCAATGCCGCCCAACCCAGCGTTCCACCAGTACGGCGCCTGGGCTGGTGCACCGCATACGCCAATCATGGCCTCGAGCCCACACACGGCGGCGCCTGGGGAGGACGATGGGGACATGTTTCAGCCTTTTGGCGAGGAGGTCGCGTTTCCCGAGTTGAACCAGGAGGGAGCGGGAGTGGGAAGGGTGGGTGTCAAGTATAACGGCGGGGTGGAGGATGATTTGACTGCGTATTCGCAGGGTGCGGATGGGCTGGGCATTGGTGTCGCGTGGGGAGTGTAAAGTTGAAGAACCAGTAGATGAGTAGATTTCGGTTCCAGTCTTTTTCGGATGAAGACGGGGTGGGGGGGTTGAATCCTATGCCACCTAACGTTTCTTGTATGTCTTTGTCGGTCCAATACGTCACGCCCCATGTCTTGTTCACCCTCATAGCGACTTGTTTATTACTGCACATACTCACAACTACAGACTGTTTTCGTAAATAATTCTTCGATTCTGTGTTTTTGTTTCCTGGTTGTGAAGTGTGCGATGTATTAGTAGGCGATTGCAATTTGGATACCATTTTGGACACGGTACTTGGAGAGGAGCTAGTGAGCAGTTCGACGCCACCTCGGCCTCAATACCTGGATTCGGCCTGGTGCGCTGTTAGTTTAACGTAGATCTTTTCTGGTAAATCACATTTATTCATCGCACTATGTACTCTATTAGCGAATCACTGCACATCCCGCTTGGTTTGATCCTCATATTTGGTTCCACACATCATCTTTCGTGGACACTCCATGCCCGAACACTTGACCGCCGACTGGCTCGGCCCCGGGCTCGCCGCCATTTAGGTTCAATATCCATCATCCTAGGCTTAACGTACACCACCCTTGAATCAGGTTCAACCGGCTCAATCCTGCTTGGGGAGTACACTGGGCTTTTCCGACCCACGTCCGCTCGGCCGCCGCCCGAATGCCTCCGAGCCCCGTGTGATTTTACGGGCGGAAGGACAAAAGGAAAGGCTAGGAAGGTTTGCCGACCGTATGCTCACCTTTCCTTTTGTGCGCCCCGCATCAAAAATTTCCGGTTGTTCCCTGTGAGGTTGGAATGTATCCGAACCTTCGTCACCGCGTTCGACCGAGTCTTCTCTTCCGGGTTGTTTCGTGTGTAGTCGAGATGAGTCGGTCGGCGATGGTCGTTTGGCTGTACGAGGGCGTCGTCCCGGGGCACGCTAGCGCCGGTCTCGCCCAGGTTTTAGCTGCAAGTCGCAATGACGAACAAGCGCAGCCCTGCAGGTTCGTACCCCTATGATCAAACTTTGTACTTGCGCAAGTGTTCGTCTATCATCTCAGGATGGTTGACCTGTACGATTCGTGGTTTCTCGGGCCACAAACTGGTGGGATTTCAGGATTCGCTGTTTTTGACGTGTCGGTCTGGAAATAACCTGATAAGCCCAATCAGGCAAGTCACTTGCCCAAACTGGCAAATCTTTGCCAGTTCAACATATAAATAAAAGGGCATACCAGTGCCCATTGCTATATTAAACAAAAATATAAAGCACACAGATATTGATCAAATTCAACAAACAAATTCAGAAACATTTCAAATACAATTCCACATGAAACTGGAAAACATATAGCAGGTCACATTACATCCAAGGAATCATTAGGACTGGCGCCTGCGCTTCCTCTCTGGGTGGTACTTGAGTCCAGGCAGATCATACCTGGCATTAATATCAATTTGAGAGCGCTGGGCACCACCAGTGCACCATTTGCATTTACACTGGTTTGCCTCAGCACCTTCCATGAGCCACTGGGCATGGAGGAGGAACTCATTTGGAGAGCGGAATCTGACATCATCCCTGGCACCTAGACAACAGAGTTAGTGTGAACCAGGTGGTAAAGTGTATGAAAATCCATACCATACAAATATGCATCATGTCTGTCTTGCTTGCCTCGGGAGGTCTTGTGATGGATATAGAGAGCATAACCTGGGGGAAATCCATCCATAAAATAGGAAGAGGGCCCTAGAGGAGCAAGTGTTAGCTAAGCATCATAGATATATTGGATGAACTTACTTCTTTCCCCTAAATATTCCTTTGCTATGTGTGTCCCTACCTTGCTACACCACTCATCATAGATATCGCTGGATGGTGTGATAAGCTCCATCCAATCAACATACCCATGTGCATCAGGGTTGGGCTGGTCACTGAACCCTTCTGGACGTGGTGGTGGTGATGGTGCATCAGTGGTGTGCCATTTGATGATGTGCATGGTCACTATATGAAATTGGGCATGAGTCAGCAAAGTCTAGAATCGTCACGTACCAAATAAAGATATTGTGTGGGAGTCTCGTATGTGCCCCGGTATACCATGTGACCTGGGCAAAGGGTCCACATGATATGTCACATAGGCATATACAAGACTCCCACCCAACATCTTGACACTACACACCTTGGGTGGCACGAGCTATCAGTGGTGGTGGTTGGGAACTCGTGGCCACCTGGGGTGGGGCCTCTTATATACCTCCTCGTTTGGGTGTGTGTACTTGATAGTCATTCGATCCCACTGCGGTTGCAGTGGGTGACTCGAGGTCGTCACAACACGCAACAGGTCATTGCCACGAAATTTGTGACTCAGCTGTCTTGCGATTGGTCGTTTGTGAATGTGGAATTAGTCAGGCTACCAGGCGACCGGTGATGTGTCACCAAATCGGTTTCCCTTGACCGCGACAGCGCGACGACACCAAATCTAGAAACATACTCGTCAAGCACATTCTGACTCACGATGGACCGCATAGAAGCACTTGGGAACCAGCTTTCCCAGATTACGATGTATGATATCAAGAGTATGTATAACCAGGTAAGCCCGGCTCGGATTTCGCATTCTGCGACCGCTAAATACTTTTTTCTCGTTTGTCCAGGCGAAAAACATGGTGCTAAACGTGTCAGAAATGGAGGCAAAGGTTAGGGATGCTACCAACGACGATCCTTGGCGAGCATTAGTTGTGTTTCGTGCGCGCGAGGGGTTATTGATACAATGTATCACAGGGGTGCGAGTTCGACGCTCATGCAGGACATCGCGCAAGGGTATGTGCTTCTGTCATGGAAGTTGCTTATATTATCTGATAGACATATTGCAGGACATTTAATTTGTGAGTAGAACGCTTTGAAAGGGGAGTATATCGAGTGACGGTCTCCGCAGCCAACACTTCAACGAAATCATGCCCTGCATCTACTCGAGATTCATGGAAAAAGAGGCTTCTCAATGGCGCCAAATATATAAATCGCTTCAACTGCTTGAATACCTCATCAAGCATGGCTCAGAACGCGTCGTTGACGATGCTCGGTCGCATATCAGCACGATCAAGATGCTTCGTAACTTTCACTACATCGATGACAAGGCCAAAGACCAGGGTATCAATGTTCGCAACCGTGCAAAGGAGATCGCCGAGTTGCTTTCTGACGTGGATAGGATACGGCAAGAGAGGCGAAAGGCCAAGGTAAATCGGAACAAGTACACTGGGACTGGGAACGATGGACTGTCGTTCACGACGGGGAGTGGGAGTCGTTATGGTGGATTTGGGAGTGACAGTGGTGGATATGGTGGAGGGGGGTATGATCGGGATCGCGGTATGTGACTCTACCACGGGTAAACGTGTCGTCCTAACACTAGGCATTTCAAGACTATAGTACCTCTGGTGTTGGGGGCTCTTCGAGCTACTCTGGAGGGGGACGCGATCGGGAGCGACAGTACGATGAATATGATGCTGGCGAGTGGGAAGATGCACCTAGGCGCTCAACTACGAGCACTCCCTCTCGCAGCGCCTCGATGAACACGACTACGAATCGAAGCACTGTTGCTACGTCCGCACCAGCACCTCCACCACCCAAGGCGCCCGCTGTGAATTTGCTCGATTTTGGCGATGACGAGCCCGCTGTTGCTGCTCCCGCCCCTGCCCCTGCCTTGCGACCAGCACCTGCGGCCGCGTCCGCCCCTGCAGCTGCAGCTGCGGTATCGTTGGATGGTATTTGAGCCCACTTTTGTTCCCGATAGATCCATTAACTCTTGATTCTCAGATGACTTTGACGACTTTCAATCTGCACCTGTCCAATCCCCTGCTGCTGTAGCACCGGTCGCTGCTCCGGCTGCTCCCAAAACAAACATCTTTGATATGTTAGGAAGCGCTCCGGCACCAGCTACCAACAGTACCTTCACTCCCGCTCCGGCTGCACCCGTGTTTGGCGCGCCTTCGACCTTTGGAAATGTGCAATCGCCCAGCACCATGTCCTTTGGATCCCAGCCATTGTCTCCCATCACTATGGGTGGTACCCCAGCCCGGCCTCCCATGCAGCCTCCCATGTCTGCGTCGCCCGGTCCAAACTATTTCGCGAGCGCACCAGCCATGCCTCCGACTACCGCTGCTACCGGTACCGGATCGCAAATTCGCGGCCTTGGCACTCCGAGTGGGGGTGCTGCCAAGTCGTCCGGTAACTTTGACGACCTATGGAGCATGTCTCTTGGTTCAGGCTCTACAGCGAGTGCCAAGCCCGCGGCTGGGGCGGGTGCGGGCAAATCGATCAAAGACTTGGAAAGGGAGAAGGCTCAGGCAACGATCTGGGGCAGTGGCGGGAAACCACCTGCCTCGGGAGGCGGGTTTGGGGCGTTCTCGGGCTCATCTAGCGGGGGCGCTGCCAATGGGGGTGGAGGGGGAGACCTGCTATTCTAAAGGCACCACGTGGTAGGCAGTTCGGAAATTGTTGGTGTAGGGATAGTGGCAGGGTCACTCTGGAATTCCTGTGTGTATAACGTACCTGTGTTCCTCTACTATATTCTGCTGGCCAGTCTGTGGGTGATCGCTTAAGCACGGGCCCAACAGTCTTGACGGGCACAACGCGTGACCTTCGGGCTCCATAAGCGACGACCTCGATCAGCTGGGAGCAGCACGCTCGCATATTCTGAGCTTTATCCGCCCGACAGTATAGAGCACCGCGCGCTGCTCAAAGGAAGCGATGCTAGCCGTCCCCCGAGAACGCCATGCTGTTCGCAACCCGGATTCTCAACAGCCACCCTTGACCTTCTGTGTTTTTGAAACTTCTGAGTTGCCGACGTGCGGAAACATATATAATTTAGCTCCACCTGCCTCGATGTTCGACCACAAACCCACGAGCAAATGATGCTCCCGCTCTCTGCAACTCTCGCACTCCTCGCTCTCTTGAGCGCGAACCCAGCCCGGGCGATCTGGCCCCGTCCAACTCAACTCACCAGCGGGAAAACCGCTCTCCGTCTTTCTCCTTCGGTCTCGATCTCGCTCCCTGCTGGCGCGCCTTCCGACTTGAAGGACGCCGTCAGCCGTGCCCAGACGCAGCTCAAGGACGACAAGCTCGAGAGGCTCGTGGTTGGCCGTGGGTCGAGCGATGCTGCGCGAATCAAGAGCGCTCGCGAACTGAGTAAGCTCGTGCTCACGTATGGCAAGGGGTACGCCGCCAAGGGGAAGACGCTCCAGACCGAGGCGACTGCCACGCTTGGGACGCGCGATGAGGCGTACACGCTGAGTGTGCCGGCGGATGGGAGTACGGCTACGATCACTGCAAACTCGACATTGGGGTTGTTTAGAGGGTTGACGACATTTACGCAACTGTGGTGAGTGCGGTCGCTCGGTCAGTGTCCCGAAGTTTGCTCATTCGGTTTGGCTACGATACAGGTATACCTATGATTCCTACACCTATACTGTCGAAGCCCCTTATACCATTGCAGACAAGCCCGCCTACGTATGTACCCAACTTATTTCTAGGTGGCCGTGTGCTCACTCACTTGTCGGGATAGCCATATCGTGGTCTCCTTCTCGACACTGCTCGCAACTACTTCCCTGTGTCAGACATCAAACGCACGATCGACGCAATGTCCTGGGTCAAGCTTAACCAGTTCCACTGGCACATTGTAGATTCCCAGTCTTTCCCCCTTGTCGTCTCCAAGTTCCCAGAGCTCTCCGCCAAGGGAGCGTACTCGGCTGCTCAAATTTACAGTCAGGCGGATGTCAAGGACATTGTCACCTATGCCGCTCAGGTGCGCTATTTTCCTCCTACAACTAAATCAAATTTTAATCAAATTTGTTTAGCGTGGGGTCGACGTCATGCTCGAGATCGATACACCAGGTCACACGAGCGCCATTGGCGAGTCCCATCCAGACTATATCGCCTGTCATGTATGCCCTACCCATCCATCCCACCGTTCCCCACTAACCCATCTACGCCCTGCAGCATTCTACCCCTTGGTCGGCCTACGCCAATGAGCCGCCCGCCGGTCAACTCCGCCTCGCTTCACCCACAGTCCGAAAGTTCACAGCTGACCTGTTCAGTGCCGTGCTGTCCCCACTCAAAGGCCTGGGTACACTCTTTAGCACAGGCGGCGACGAGATCAACGCCAAGTGCTATGCTGAGGACCAACCGACTCAGGACGAACTCAAGAAGCAAGGAATTACGATCGAGGGCGCACTCGACAAGTTTACGAATGTGACACATGCGGCTGTTCGGAGTGCTGGGAGGACGCCGGTCGTTTGGGAAGGTAAGCTGGACGGTACACTGTTAACGTGATGCCAAAGAACTGATTTAGTGGTTCTGCAGAGATGGTACTCGACCATAATGTAACACTCCCCAAGGATACAATCACATTGGTCTGGATTTCTTCTGCCAACGTTGCTGCAGTTGTTCAAAAGGGTTATCGCGTTGTTCATGCCCCGTCCGATTACTTCTACTTGGTAAGCGTTGTCCTTATGGCATCCTCAAACTCGTCTCATGGTTTTGTGGTGTAGGATTGCGGAGGAGGCGGATGGGTTGGTAGCTTCCCCACAGGCAACAGTTGGTGTGACCCATTCAAGACCTGGCAAAAGGTAAGAAATATACTGACTCGACTGGAACCCAATTAATCACAGACTCGATGGTCTAGGCATACTCGTTTGACCCTCTAAATGGTACCACAGGTGATCAGGCGAGCCTCGTGCTTGGAGGTGGGCCCCCCTTGCTATCTCGTACATTGTACAGAGCACTAAAATTTCACAGGTCAAGCACTCCTGTGGACAGAACAATCCGACCCGTCTAATTTGGACACTCAGGTATGGCCGCGTGCTGCTGCTGCTGCCGAAGTATTCTGGACGGGATCCGGCCGTAATGTGACCGAGGCGCTGCCACGTCTGCACGACGTGCGCTACCGTATGGTCCAACGTGGTGTCCGCGCTATCGCACTGCAGCCACTCTGGTGCGCGCTGCGCCCCTACTCGTGCGACCTCACCGCGTGAATGTTCGCATATATCACACTCTCATTGAGGGTGCTGGTGGGGGGCAGGGGGGTCCGCTACCTAAAGACACCATGTGGTGGGCGGTGAGTTTCTTTGGTGTAGGGATTGGGGCGGAACCACTAGAATGTCTGCGTGAATAACATACCTGCGTTCCTCCGCCATGCTCTACTCGCTGGTCTGTGAAGATGGACCAAAATTCCATGGGGATACAAGCAAAACGGTGCATATTTGAAGCATCTCCAGGTCGTCGAAAATGCACTTCGCCCCCAGTGCGGCGATTTAAATGCACGAAGTCCAATAGAATGGCGAGTGTGGCACGTGCCTCTTCGGGTTCCTGCCTTAATTAAGCAGCGAGGTTAATCAGCATACAAAATGACTGTCTGCAGAACCACACGTCGCCCAAAAGTGGCAACATCCTCGCCGCACCCAAGGAGATTCTTGCCCACCAACCCACGTTCACCCTTGAACGCGAAAACAGTATATAACCCAGTTTTATGCGACTCGAAATGTTCAACCGCGAACTCGACAGTAAACGATGTTTCCACTCTCTGCATCTCTCGCACTCCTCGCTCTCTT